>JBBHKE010001182.1:265302-314382 GCA_037447655.1 Zygnema cylindricum
GAAACGGCTGAGTATTGAATAGCCGATCAACCGGCAAAAGTCACTAAGAAAAACGATGCCTGAGTCTCCTCAGGTCCGACGTATCCCCACGTCAGTTTAAAGTCAAACGGAAGAACCCGTCGTCACCAACACCAAAATTCACTCAATCAATTTATGATAGATCTCCGAAAGACATAAGACATCAGCTTACCTCCTGTCTCTTAACGTTCGACGCTTATGGCTTATCGTTGACGGCAGGTGGTAGCCTGTAGTACAAGCCTTACGTGAAAAAACAAAAACTTGTTCAATGTTCTCTTACCTGATTGGTCGTCTAGTTTATTCATAAGTTTGCGAGGTAATAATATATTGTACGGTTCATGTCTGTGCGCTTCGTTTTGTACTTGTTCAAAAACAAAAAAGTGCATTCCGAACATGATGTCCGATGGTGGACGGCAGTTGCTATTCGGTATTCGCAGCTTGCAATTCTCTGTCCTCCATTCGACTACAGAATACAGAAAGCCTCTAGATAGTATTTAACTAACTCACTTAAAACCACAACCACTGCTGCCCAAGAAGGCAAACTGAAATTTGACTGCACCCCTATGCAGCCTGGACTCCTCTGAGTCCGTAGCAAAAAGAATCACTGAAAACGGCCAACTAGCCGATAAGTTATGAGTCGGCAAAGATGCCAAGTTTACACAACCTCTCAAAGAGAGAGAAGACCATCTACCAGATTTTTCTAAGTCCTAGCTCCCTCTCACAACCCCTATCTACTAACTGTACGAACCAATCAGAATATTGTACAGTACATAAAAGTACTATTGCCGATGTACTTTTTGTACGACCTTTGTACGACAAGGCCATTAATCGGACGCGTGTCCATTTTCCACTCGTCCGTACGTTCCTCGGAATTCCCGCGACCGAATGTTATCTCTCCACGTGGCGTCCGGTCATGCCACGTCACTAAATGCCAAAGTGACCATTCCGGGATTTCGGCGATGATGTGCGCCGTTGGATTTGACTTGAAATGCAATCTCAGCCGTTATAAATACTTGCGCGATATTTGTTTCGCTGTGGAAACAAAAAAACGAGGTATCCGTTTCAAAGTAGTATCGTTTTTCGTACTTTATAAAACTGTATCTATGCATGCCGTATAGAGTTTTAGTTAAATGAAATTTGTTCCCTCCTAAATAGATAAATATTTATCACATACTATACCACTTAGCATTGGTCCTAGTCTAATAGGATAAAGCTGACCGCTATCGACCAACTTGACGAACGGCAGGTACCGGGATCAAATCCCGGGTCCGTCAAGTATATTTTTAGTAACCTACTAAAAATAACTGCCTCTTGAACTAAGGCAGCCATGGATCAAATACCCTCTCTATCCTTTAGTGACTGCAACAAGTATGGGGGCTAGAGAGAGGAGGTGGAGGCAGGCTGTCCGTCCTTTTCTTTTCACTTTATACTAACATATTTAAACCTAGTAAATACTTTATAAATCTATTAATTTCAACACAACTGTCAAGTTTTGACGCTTAAAACTACATTTTTTTAACGCCGCTACGCTCCAAAAAGGTCGAAACCTACTGTCTCAACCGTCACCGCCGCGCATTTTGTCATTTTATGAAATTTGGGGTACGGATCCAAAAATTTATGACATCCGTTTTCCCATTTTTCAAGTGTGAACCACGCAATAAAATGGAAAACAGTATGTATGAAAACGGTACTTTTTTTTGTCCGCCATGAACTGGCACTTGATGTAGAAATTAATGGTCCGTTTAAAGTATTTTCTAGGTCTAAATAGAAATACAGAAAGAAGCCGAGACAGTCTACCTCTAACTTCTCTCTCCAACTCTCAAAGTTGTCGCAGTCACTGAGAAATTGGAGTGGAAGCTAGAGCCATGGCTACCTAGGCTATCCAGAGGTTTACAGGAAATATATATATTAGTTTATTTACCATTAGGGGTTTATTTACTAAAAGGATATGTGATGCCTCCAAGAATTGATCCTGGTACCTGCCAGACGGTAGGCAACCGATAGCCAGTAACCTTATCCGTTAAGTCTAGACCTAGTGTTACGTACTATATGGTTTGATATTAAATTATACATTAATACGTAAGATAATTCATTTAACTGAAACAGTTTACGCGAGACATAGATCCAGTAATGTAAAAGTACGGATTACGGTACGGATAAGAAATGAATACCGCGCATTTATTTATTACGGCTACGATTAAATGTGAATTTAATCGGACGGCCAAAATTAACGCCGAGATCGCGGAAGAGGATTTCGGCCCTGTTTGGTCATCCCCAGATCGGATGACACGTGGCCGAATGACATTGGATCGCGGCATCTCCGAGGATTAAGGGAGCGAATCTGGATATACCACGTGTCGACATTTAGGCCATGTCGTACAGTGTCCGTACAGAAAGTACACCGACAACTGTACTTTTGTGTACGGAAGTGTAATATGATTGGCTCGGTACATTAGTAGATAGAGTCTATGAGAGAGATAGGACTTTGAAAATTAGGAGATAGGACCCTCTCTCCTAGAGAGCTTCTGTACAAAATGTCAACTTTGACCCTCCATAACTTACTGCTCAGGGGAGCAAATTAAGAGATTCTTTTTGCTATCGACTCAGGGGAGTCTTGCCTTTATAGGGTTGAAGGTGGTCAGAGTTGCGTTGCAGCTGAACCGTAGTCTTTCAGTTATTCAACCGGTTATCGCGGATGAGCGTCGTGACCTTGATCCTCACATCAGTTTCTTGGAAAATTCTCGAAAGTCCTTCTCCGTTAATGGTGTTGCCCCTTCTCTACCTCTCATGGACACCAGAGCCGAACCCGTGATCCTCGGATCTGGATTTGCGCTCAAGCCTGGTCTGACCGCAGACAAGCTCAAAGCCACGTCTATGCGGCTTCTCGCTTCAGCTAGTACCACGGAGGCGGTGCTTCGAATTACCAAGGACCCGCTTGTCTTTCGGTTTTACAACGGAACCGAGAGTGAGTCCGTGGAGGTTTCTGTCCGAGCATTGGTCACCAACTGCAACGACTACGAATGCTTAGTGGGACAGAATGTTATCTTCCGAATCGGTGGGGGAGTAGATATGCATGATCAGACCTTCTCCTACCGCCCCTCTAATTTTCCGAGACGCAAAATCTGCCTCCCTCTTGTCTCGGCTTTTAAACCGTTGCCCACCATGGCACATTTGGCTTTCGCTTTCCCTGCATTTTCCACTATCGACCTTAGGGAAGTCAATTACGACTCTCTTGTCTCAGAAAAGATCCTTCTAGCCACCGCACCTTTGCGAGATAGTTTTAGTGAGCCCGGTTTTCTCCTCGACTCGCGTCATCTCTTGGATACCATCCATACCAAGATCTCTCCACACATTCTCTATGTGGTGGAGAGCGATACTAATGGGATGTTGAGTTTGCAAGGGGTTTATACATATACAGGTGGTGATCAAGGGTTCCACATGGAGTGCCTCTCTTCTCTATTATCTTTAATCCCGGCTTACCATTGTTGCTGTTCCAAGCCCTCAGCTGTGTTGACTAACCCCTCTACAGGCTAAGAAGCTTGGGGGGGGGGGGGGTTATTGGGTCACCTTCACTCTAGGGGAGTATTCTTCCCCTTTCTCTCTTTGGGTCATTTCCCCCTTTATTCTTTTTCCTGGTGTATACATTTCTCTCTTTCTCATTCATTTTTCGTTTGTATATATGGTTGTCCGCATGACTTTACTCATTGTGATGTATGTTCGCTCTTTCTGGTCTCTCATGCATGACAGTTGTCATGCCGCATCGTGTTGACTACTCGCGCGCACGTTATCATGCACGCACGCGCGGTATTCCTCACGCACGCGCGGTTTTTCTCACGCACGCGCAGTAGTTCTCACGCACGCGCGGTATTTCTCACGCACGCGCATTATTTCTCACGCACGGGCGGTATTCTGCACGCACGCCCGGTTTTTTGTATGCACGCGCAGTTTAAGGCATGTGCGCGTGGTCGATTCCATTTTTGGAGCCACGACTTCCCCAAGATTACCTCATGGTCTCCAAAAGCTAATATATGAAGAGTGTCATACCATTGGAACTTCCCAATTCGGACGCGTAACCTCGGCATACGATGAGTAATGAATAGGGAACTCCATTCGGCCAATTATACCGACTGACGATCCTTTAGCACCACGAGAGGAAGCTTAAACTTTTTCACCGTCACCTCTTTGATGAAATTTTCAGATGCACCAGAGTCCACCATGAAACTAGTTGCGCTCACTCCGATTCGACCCTGGAATATTAAAGGATCTCCTCCATCACCAGCTAACCACATGAAGTTAAGCTTGCCTTCATTAAGGCTCTTCCTTTTTGGGCATTCTCGGGCCATATTGTTTGGGGAACCGCACTGGAAGCATAAACTGTTTTGCCTCCTCTGTCGGAGCTCCTCAGGGGACAAGTCATTGGTCTTGGCCTTAGTGGTTTTCTTCTTCTTCCGAAGCACATTGACCTTTTCCTTATCCTCGTCAATTGCTCCGAGCTCCATGGGGGTCAGACCATCGTCTCGTCGACCTCCCCCGCCATTGCGCGACCCATACTGATAAGGTCTACGGAAGGTGAAGTCCACCGAATCGGTCCGTTCTGCAAACTAAATGATGGCCGAGAGACTAGGGGTCGTACTTTCCCGAGCAAGCCATTGCTCTACATCCGTTCGAATGGAGACTTTAAGCCCCTTCACGTAACGATCCACGGCTTGATCCTCCGTCATCAAAGGTATTTGAACTTTACACTCTAAAAACCGCTGCGTATACTCCTACACCGAGGCTCGTTGCCTCAAAACCGCGATCTTATCCCTTCCAACCTTAACTGTATTAACGCGTTGCCAAGAGTCACGCAGGAGTTGAATAGATAGAGTCCAATCCGTTGGTATCTCATCATTTTCCACCATTGTCCTCCACCATGCTCCTGCTGCCGCTTTAAGAAGACCACCCATGTAGTGAATCTTCTCACGAACATATAGGCTAGGAAAGTTTTCGATATAGCTCGCAACGGAGAACAACCACGCGTCAAGGTTCTTGTGCGTGGCCGGGTCAAACTCGCCGGGAAGCCTTAACTTCAGTCTCCATAAGTCTCTCTCGATGCCTCCATGAGGTCGTTCATCAAAACGAGATTCCAAGGTTGCGACGATGCTGCTCAGTTGAGCATTCTCTAACTTCACGTCTTCTGACTCCCGGAGAACTTGCGCTAACATTTCCGTAGTAGATATGCCGTTTTCTTCCATGTTGTCGAGTCACCAGGGATAGCTTTGATACCTGTGTAAAAGGGACAAAGACACACCACAATGCACAGCGAAAGGCTCCTAGAATCTCCCCGTAGCAACAGCAAGGTACACAACAGTCACTGGAAAGGTTGAGCTTTATTAAACAGGAAAAAGATTACAAAGTTGGAAGCTCGTTGCAAAGTTCTACTCAAAGAGCCAGTTGTTGACTAGGTCTACTCTGCTTATTAAACTATCCATCCATTAGTCAAACCAGTACTTTACAGCTGTACACGTGGACCTTCACGGTCAACCTAGATCTATCCAAACTATCCTTCTATAACTTTGTTGTTCGATCTACATTCTGCGGCGTTGCTATGCTGCTACGCTGCGCTGCTATATTATGCTGCTAAGTTGCTACGTTGCTCTGTTGCGCTACTCTGGCGTCGCAGCTGCGCTGCTCTGAACCGCAACTACAGCAGCTTCTTCTACAATATAATACACCTTTCTGTAACCCTGTTACACTGCCTGCTACTAGGAATTTAGCGTCCCGTTGAATCTTACCTCTTCAAGGAAGCCGCAATCCACGGAGTATGCCGTAAGTCTCCTTGCGGTACTCCTCAAATTCCTGTCTAAGGGTGTCAAGTTGACTTTGGAGCTGCCCACATCGAGTCTCTAGCAGCGCAATATGATGGTCCGCCGCTGCTAAACGTCTCCGAGTGATTCGTTCCCGACCCTGGTCTTCCCTTTCCTTCGGTACCTCCGCTGGTGCCTTAGGTTGCGGCGGAATGGGCGCCTGGGCAAGTTCTTCGGATGCCGGAACTTGGGGAACTTCGAGTTCTTCAACTTGAAGTGCATCGTCTACCACCTCTTCTGCTGGTTCCCACTGAGGTACTTTCCTTAATTTAAAGGAAACATGTTTCCTTGCAGCTAGGGCCCGCTGCAGAGCGTTCTTCCGAGCCAGCTTGAGTGCCTATACCTCGGGTGTGACCTCCGCCCGAGAGATGATGTCATGCAGACAGACATCCCACGGGTGGTAACGGCAGAGTAACCCACGAACATGTACCCTGTACCGATGGTATTCTTCGACGACTGCCACAAATGGCAAGGCATGAGGGTTTAGTTGCACGTAACCCTTATGGTTGTTCCCTAGGTCTTTTGTCCTCATGAAGTTCCAAGCCGAGTGGGAGGGCACGTCAGCGGGAATATAGATAGGTTCCCAAGGTTTTCATGTACGCCACGCTGTTGGTCACTCTGAACGATCCCAATAATAGCGCTTGGCGAAGCTGAAAGTAGGGTCCGGATGCTGGGTGTCAATAGGGGGTGGGAAGAGGTAATCGGGAATTTCCTCCACGTGATCACTTTCTCCGTCCGTGTCCCCTCTTTCCCCTCCAAGGCGAAATACCTCGTCTCCACTAGGGTATTGTGCTTCCCCCTTCTTTTCGCAGCTTTCCGAGGACTGCTCGTTCGCGGTGCTCTCATTATTAGGGTCCCACATCACTTCCAGATCTGAGGCACCCTCCTCAATCGGCGGGGGTGTCGGTTCCCGTTCCGGCTCCTCCGCATCAAAGATCTCATGATCTCCCTCATCTTCTTGATCCCTTTCCTTGAGTGGGTTGTACTCCAGGTATTGTGATTTTTTTGACCCCTCCCCTGGTCTCTGCTGGTTCTGCCTCGTTACTGGCTGTCTCTTCCGGTTTAGGAACTGCCTGTACCTCCCTCCTCCGGTCTGCATCCACCATGACCTCCGCCGCCGCTAACAATCTATCCGGGCGGTGTACATCTGCCTGCCCTACCCGGACAAGTCTCATCCTTTTTGGTGGTGGAGAGGACGACGACGCCATGGAAGCTGTTGTACAAGTTAATTCCGGTAGCTCAAGAAGAGAAGGTAAGCTCGATGTGTAGAGCGAAGCACTCTCCCAACCACTGCGATTAGGTGGTCCGCGAAAGTCGATAGCAGCGTTATCCGCGAGGGTTGAGGGTTTTACTGTTGGACTTCTCCAACCGTTGCAGCTTGCGCGGGTATCGCAGCGTCCTACATTTGATAAACTGCACGGCTACAACGAAACCGAGGGTTCGCCGTCACCAATTTGGTGAAACACAATTGCGACGTTGCGCTTCCCTGTCAGCCCAGCGATGGTGTTGCGATCCTCTAACGGCACCGCGACTATGCTGGGCTTTGGTGGCTGCGCACCCATAGCGTTGCGGTTCGCTAACATCCCCGCTGCGTTTCCTCGCCGCTTCCCAAGATTATCGCGATGGTTGCGATACTGCGATTCATTCCTTTATCGCGGCCGTTGTGATTGCCCCTCCGGTTAAGCCGAGTGTCCGCACTCTGCGTAAATCGGCGTAGCAAGTCAGGTCAATGCAGATCCTCTTCGTTCACCCAAGAGTTGTCTTCGACGCCTTAGCCTTTCCAGCGCACCAAGTATTGAGTGGAGGAAGAATGGCGAGAGCGTCTCGACTGAAGGATCTCTTCCACTTCGTACTCATCTGATGTACCCTGAATGGGCGGTAAAGGGGTTTTTGGCCATCGATTAAGAAAAATTGAATCTGGGTCACGAAACGGTTTGAGAAGGGACACATGGAAGACATTGTGGATATGCCATTCCTTTGGTATATCCAGCTTATAGGCCACTTCTCACACCTTTGGACAGAACAGTGAATGTGCGCGTGAATTTCGGTGCCAATTTCTTAGACAGTGCACCCGGTAATGACAAATTTGCTATATTAAGGCGAACTTTATCACCTACACTGAAAACAATGTCCTTCCGGTGAGCGTCGGCCTGCGACTTTTGACGATCTTTTGCTAGCTGGAGTGCATTCGCCGCCTTTTCTACATTCTCGTGCAACGCCTTGGCAAAATCTAGAACTGCGAGGGTAGAGCAATCTCCTGCCAATAAATTCTGGGGAAGGATGGGCTGCCCTCCATTGAGGGAAAATGACGTAGCTTTGGTGGACGAATGCACCGCACTGTTGTACGCCACCTCAATTGCCGTCAAATGGGTCACCTAATCCGTTTGGTGCATCGAGATATAAGCCCTTAAAGCCTCTTCCAAAGTCCGATTCACCCTTTCGGTCTGACCATCGGTCTGAGGGAAATAAGTTGTTAACATGGCCAATTGCGTCCCACACAGTTTGAACAAACTTCTCTAAAAGTGGCTCACAAATTTTTGATCACTGTCGCTCACGATCCTCTTTGGGAGCTCGTGATGGCAAAATATCTCCGAAAGAATAGGTATGCCACATCCCGCGCTGTGGTTGTGGTTCTCGTGGGTAGGAAATGGGCCATTTTCGTCAAATAATCCAAGACGACAAAAATGGAGTCATAGCCTTCCCGAGTTAGCGAGAGCAACGATGAAGTCCATCGAAATAGCTTCCCAAGGAACAGATAGTATCAGAAGGGGCAGTAACAGACCTTGGTGACCTGGTTCCGATTTATTTATATTACAAGAGTCACACGTCCGAACATATTCCGCAATGTCTCGAGTCATGTTCGGCCAGTAATATGCCTCAGCGACACGTGCAGTTGTTTTATCCCGCCCGAAATGGCCAGTGAGCGGCTCGTCATGACTTAGTTTAAGTACCGCGTGACGTAACTCCTAGTTTGTTGGAACGTAAAGTCTAGTTGTCTGACTCGGTCGGTACCGCCACATTCTGTTGGCGGGTCGAATTAATACCTTCCGTTTAATGAGTTCCTTGATTGTCTTGTCATCGTCTTATGCGGCCTTGCTCATACTTAACCACAGTTCGTCCACTTGTACCGTACTGGTCACCAGGCTGAGTGTTGGATCCAGCGCTTTGCCCGGCGCTGCGGTGTTCTTTTTCACAGGGCTTTCGTTTCCCTCCTGCGTTGCTTGCAATTATTGCTCCGTCGCCTGCGCAGCCACTCCGGGGCTCCGCGACAGCGCATCCGTCAGGTTCGTCTTGCCCGGTTTATACTCAATAGCGAGTTTCGATCCAAAGGTCTCAAGAAAACGTCATCCACCGCACCTGTTTCTTTGACAACTTTGGTTGTGTTTGAACGTACTATAGGGCGTGGTGATTCGTGATTATCGTGATCCGCTTCCCTTGAACGTAACACTTCCAAACCTCCAGCGCATTAACAATTGCGATTGTCTCTTTTTCATGGGTGGCCCAGTTAAGTTCCGCTGCCTTTAGTTTCCGACTGTCGTAGGCAATGGGTTGGAGGCCTTTCCCTTGATCCTGCATAAGGATCACTCCAATAGCCGTATCGCTGGTGTCGGTGATTACCTTCCAAGGTTACTACGGGTCGGGTATAGCTAACACAGGGGCGGTAACCAACCGCTCCGTAAGCGTGTCAAAGGCTGCCTCTTGCGTCGTTTTCCACTCGTAGGGCACGTCATTCTTGAGTAAGTCCGTTAGTGGTGTAGCAATTTTTGCAAAACCTTCGACAAAACGGCGAAAATAGGAGCATAATCCCAAAAAGATCCCCAATTGCGTAATGTTCGTCGACTGCGGTCACTCCTTCACTGCCCTGGTTTTATTCGGATTCACAGCGATCCTGTCTCGGCTCACCAAATGCCCCAAAAATTCAATCTTCTGCTTCAAAAAGTCACATTTACTTCTTTTTGCGGACAACTTGTTTTCCCCCATGACTTGTAAGATCGTCCGTAGATGTTTTAAATGATCTTCTTGCGTTCGGCTATACACCAATATGTCATCAAGAAAGACGATTACAAATGAGTCCAAACATTGCCGAAATATGGAATTCATCAAGTGCATAAAAGTTGTCGGTGCGTTGGTCAATCCGAACGGCATAACCCGGAATTAAAAATGACCATAACGAGTCCAAAATGCCGTCTTTTCCACATCCTCCTCGACAATTTTGATTTGGTGGTAACCGCTTCGCAGGTCGATTTTTGAAAAATATGTAGCACCTCAGAGTCGATCCAACAATTCGTCTATCCTCGGTAGAGGGTACTCATTTTTCACTGTTAGCTTGTTTAGCGCTCTGTAATCCACACACATACGAAAACCTCCATCCTTCTTATTTACGAACTGTCATGGCGCATCGTGTTGGCTGCTCGCGCGCACGTTATCATGCACGCACGCGCGGTATTCCTCACGCACGCGCGGTATTCGTCACGCACGCGCGGTATTTTTCACGCACGCGCAGTATTTCTCACGCACGCGCGGTATTCCTCACGCACGCGTGGTATTTCTCACGCACGCGCATTATTTCTTATGCACGCGCGGTATTTTGCACGCACGCGCGGTATTTTGTATGCACGCGCAGTTTAAGGCATGCGCGCGAGGTTTCATGCATGCAAGCACGATTTTGGCACGCGTGTATAATTTTCGTTCGCACGTGCCATTTCACGATGGTTCATCTATTTATATGTTTCGTTGAAACGTACTAATTTCGTGCTAGATGTTTCGTTTCGTGCGGAGGTACACACTTTTGGAGTATTTCGTGCGATACCTTCTATTTCTTGCGTAATTACTACGATTTCGAAGTTTGGACGTGGAGTATCGTTTGGAGGCGAATCGCGATTTCCGGGCGACGCTTCGATACACCATTTATTTATTTATTTAAGTCGCGAACCCATGTAGGTTCGCGCGCAAATGTAGTTAGGGAGGGTTTTTACCCTCGGACAGTGGATTTTGTCAAGCGTACGGTAGACGATGTTGGCTGCCTATTGGCCAACATCCTAAGTTGTTTCATGCATGTAAAGTAGACTAGACGTAGGCTAATTTTGCTTAGGCCTAGCGTAGCTCTTACTCAGACTTATTCTCAGGCTTAGAGAATTTAGCTTTTGGACAAGAATTTTCTCTTGGCACCGGAGCTTTTCTCTTGCTCTCTCTCTCACCGATTGCCCACGTGTCTTTCTTCTCCTTGCTAGCTAGCGGTAGAGGCTAGATAGAGTAAGACTATTCTCCTTGTTTTTCTGCCCTCGTTTTTAATCCACACGGCCTAAGGCCACGTCCGGAAGGTTTCCCTCCAAAGTTTGTCTAGTAAGACTATTCTCCTTGTTTTTCTGCCCTCGTTTTTAATCCACACGGCGTAAGGCCACGTCCGGAAGGTTTCCCTCCAAAGTTTGTCTTTTGGTGGAAGTGTGGAATTGGAGATCGTGGGGGAGCACATCTGGACCTTGCTGTGCCTTCCTCGGGCAGCTTACCGGTTTGGTTGTGTGTGTGTGCCTTGTTTGTATTTCGGTTGGCTTGAAAGGAGTATATTTTTGATCGGATTTGGATTTTCCCTTGTTCCGGTTGGAATATTTCTTGCTTTGCTGTTGTAACGAGATAACTCTTGTAGGGAATGTCATAAAGACTAGAGAGCCTAGTGGCTACCTCTTGGCTTAGCATTCTTGTCCAAAAGCTACAATTTTCAAAATCACATTTTCTAAAAGTTTATTTTTTTAAAAATAAATTTTTAAAAATATAAATTTTATTTCATAAAAAAAAAAAAAAAATCTTTTCATGTTCAGTTTTTATTCTTGTTTTTGTCTTTCCATTTTCCATCCACTTTATCTTTATTTTTCAGTTTTGCTTCTCAGTTTGGTGTGAGAACAAAAATCTAAAGAAAATAAAAATTAAAATTACCTTATTTTCAATATAAAATTCATCTTTTCATTTTTAAATTTTCTTCCACCTATTTTTGATTTGGTTTCTACCTTTTTATCCGGATTTATCTTTCTACGAGTTTTTCCCCTACTTTCTCTCCATTTTTGCCTTTGCTTTCACTTTTGTCTTGAAAAAAAAAATATTATAAAAATATTTAAATTTACAAATTTTATTTAGAAAAAAAGAACACATTTTGTTTTTGTTTTTTTTGCTTTCTTCTCTCTTTCTTTCGATCCTTGCCTCCTATCTTGTTGGCACTCCATTTCTGGTCTGCAGATTTAGGTCTGATTTTGTGTCAGATTTTTAGGGTTAATCTGCAAAATTAGGGTTTGGCTGCAAATTTAGGGTTTGTGCCGCAGATTTAGGGTTTGGGTGAATTTAGGGTTTATTTTTTGGAATTCTTCACCCTAGGTCAGCATATTACCATTCCTTGGTCGCAGATTTTTGATTTTTGCAGCGTGGAATTAGGGTTTGGGAAACCGATTGCCTAATTCTACTGTACTTTGTGTTTTATTTTGAAGTTTTCTCTCTACTCCTTATCTTTCTTTCCTTGTTGCCACTTTGTTTCCAATCTACACCGCCAATCGTTATTAGCGTTGTGTACGCTAATTCCGTCCCGCTTTTTTTTTTTTATTCTCCATTAGTGTAGTTCATTCTATTTTTTTCTTATTTCTATTTAGGGTTATTTTCACTATGTTGTCTCTTAAATAGAGTGGTGTACGGTCATTGTCAGACCGTACATAAATGTACCTTTTTAAGTTAAAAAGTACAATAAATTAGTTTTGGTAACCGCGGACGCATGAGAATGTGCGTTCTAAAAAGGAAAAAAAACCAGGTCGTAAAAAATCACGCTCGCACATTGTGATTGGTTCGTACAGGCAGTAGATAGGAGCCGTGAGAGGGAAGTAGGAAAAACTAGGACTTAGGAAAATTTAGGTAGATAGTCCTCTCTCTGAGAGTTTGTATAAATTGGCATCTTTGCCACCTTATAACTTATCGGCTGGTTGGCCGTTTTCAGTGATTCTTTTTGCTACGGACTCAGGGGAGTCCAGGCTGTACAGGGGTGCAGTCAAATTGTCAGTTTACCTTCTTGGGTAGAAGTGGTCGTGGCTTAAAGTGGGTTAGTTAACCACTATCTAGAGGCTTCCTGTATTCTGTAGTCCAATGGAGGACACAGAATTGCAAGAGGTAATAATGGTCATCGGATGTTCATCTGTTAGGAGTTCGCTTCATTTTTTTCTATAACTGTCAACCCACCTTTTGGAGGTGGGTTGGCAAATATAGAAAAAAAAAATAGTGACACGTTGGACGATTAAGCTACATGTCATGATGTAAAACCAACAAAAAATCTTAAGATTTGCACATGATACGCGCTTTCCAAAATACAACCGAAAATAAAAACGAAATTTCGTAACGTTCCCTCGTCACGCTATTTTCGATAACTTTTGTTCGTCACACTATTTCTTTCGAAGGACTTTCGTTATGTTCGAAAACTAAAACCCAAAAAATGAACTGGCGTACAGACTGGCGTCTGCAAAATGTATAGAAGTTTTGTCGTATGAATGTTTCGTACACAGGTACATGGTACGCAAGTCAAGATTTGAAGTTGAGTTTGTCGGTGCTAAAAATCTGAAAGATATTAAATATCGGATCGTAGCTTGTGTGGCGCCAGTCAATTTAAAACACGTGGCTTACAAACTCTACGTGATGGAACATTGACTCAATCGACCCGGTCTGTAGAGTTTGCCGTACAATTAAAGAAATGTATGATGGAAATTCACCCTAAGATACATATTCCCATAGTGTAGCCCCTCCAGCCTGTGTTCACATAGTTGATGTTTGAACATGTGAGAATAGGTTTGCGTGATTTCGCCCGTCTTTCTTACCAAAATCAATTATATGAGCGCTTTCACGTGTTAGTGTCATTCACTGTACGGTCTCGACGCCGCTATTCACCTGTTTTTCTGTACTTTTGTACCTGAAAACGAGCATTTTTAGTACGGATTGGCACAATTAATACACTACAACGTCGATCGTATTTAGCGTGTATGTATTTTTCGCCACTGAAAAACATCTTATCTCCTTATACATTTGTCCGATTTTCAATTGAAAACCACCATTCGTAAGCTGAGAATACAACCTTTGAATCGCAACCATCCGATCTACAATCGGACATGTATGTACGGAGAAAAGATGTTTTAAGTGACAAAACAAACATACACGCTAAATACGATCGATGGTGTACTGTACAGTACAGTACACTACACCGTGAATCGTTATTAGCCTTATGTACGATATACCAGCACCCCAAAATTTTGACATTGATACCTTAATAGAACATATTACACTATTTAAGGACGTGGACCATAATCTGCCACGTCTCTTAGCACTAAATTAGAATGAATGACGCTAATTTTTTCTTTACACTAATAATTTCTATACGCTAATAACGATTCAAGGTGTACTGTACACCGCCAATCGTTATTAGCGTTGTGTACGCTAATTCCGTCCCGTTTTTTTTTATTTTATTCTCTATTAGTGTAGTTCATTCTATTTTTTCTTTATTCTATTTAGGGTTATTTTTAGTACGTTTTCTCTTAAATAGAGTGGTGTACGGTCTGTGTCAGACCGTACATAAATGTTCCTTTTTAAGTTAAAAAATACAATAAATTAGTTTTAGTAACCGCGGACGCATGAGAATGTGCGTTCTAAAAAGGAAAAAAAACTAGGTCGTAAAAAATCCCGTTCGCACATATTCTTCCGACAGCTGCGTTTCGACAGTGTGAATGTACGATTTGTCAGAATGTGTACGGAGACCTATATTAGTGTAAGCATGCTTGCGACCGACATTTGTTTTTTCAAAGATCCAAATTACCATAACCAAACAATTAGAATGTATGATTTTTTCCAAAATTTTCAAATTCTTAAATAACGTACACCACGGTAAATATTTTTATACGCTAAAAAAACTTACACGCTAACAACGATTGGCGGTGTAGTGGATGTTTGTTTTGTGTTAGATTTGATATTTTCTTTCATCTCCTTCTACCAAACTTAATCATTCATAAAACCTAGAAAAACAAAATATTTATTAAATATAATAAGATTGCACGATTTATCACCTATAATTATCACCGCGTTAAAGTTGGGCATAGCGTGGCATAGCGCCGATACGCTTACCCTAGCAGGATACTAATTGCTTTGGTGTTTAGCGGTGGTTCTTGACACGTTTATTCCAAATCGGATCGGGTTCGATTCCAGGGAGCTTTGCAAAATCCGACTTGCCTCGACCAAGTCCGGTTCACTTTTAGTACTCACCAGAGTATTAAAGGTGTTTGTAAGTATCACGATGCCTTGCGGGTGCAGGAGCGTTCCTTTGTAATTTGGACACTCGTGTAGGGGTTCGGTGTGGATTGGTTCTATTACGAACCTTTCTATTTGAGCATTTGCATTTTCCTTGTTTTCCTTGCATGCTATCTGGCCGTGAGTGGCCTTGAGTTTCCCTGTGACTATCTGGATTGGATTTCCTTTCATAGATCTTGTCGTTGGTGGCACTGTTTAGACAATTTTCTGTCTGTGCCGCTGTAGATCTGCACCGAAAGGTGCCTGGATAGTTTCTCGAGTATTTACAAAGGAAAAAAAAAATAGTAGTTTAGGTTTAAATTTGTAATACTGAAGGTTCCACAGTATTCAATGTCCAAAAGTCAATTTTAATTCTGTCAACAAATGCAAAACAATATACCTATATATTTTGCCCTTTGGCTAGAAACTAATTTCTAATTTGTTTCTTTTACGTTTGTTGGTGTTTCACTATTTTTTTCGTACTTTTTAGGGTGTGTCGGAACCTCTGTTTTAAGATAAGAAGATTATAATCAAACTCACGATGGTTAAACCATCTAAGTACAAAACGTGATTGAAATGGAAAATTGTTCAACTACCATTACAAGCTACAGTTGGAAAACCCAAAAGTACGAACAATAAGTACACTAGCTAAGCAACGCTAATAATAAAAACATTGTAAACAATAAAAACAAAAAAAACATCAAAACCAAACTACAAAAGCACTAAAAACCACACTATACCCAAACTTCAAAGGACAAATTGGGTTGTCGGTCCAAAACCTAAAGAAATCCACACGAAAGGGTCGTAACGACAAATCTCATCAATGTGCCCCCAGTGGCGTGGAGGTTTGGAGGTAAATCTCGCAGTCCATGACCATCAGCCGCCAACATACTTTGTCGGATAAGGGCCGATGCTTGAGACCGTCAAGGCGCGAAAAAGATAAGTTGTCGATAAAAAGCACACAAGAGTTGGGAAGGGCTTCTAGGTTTCCTAACTTCTAAAGCCCGTCGAGCACAATCGCGAATGAAGTTGTCGAATGACGAGCCCAAGGTCCCAAATTTCTTCATAGCAAATGGTATGAAGTTGTCGGCTGGCTCTCGATGAGCGTAATCGCGTTCTTTAGAGGTCGCTGGATCCCGCGCCGCAACACCAATATGTAATGCCGCACGCGTGGAGACATCGGATCCGGTAGGGTCGGTGAGAACTACATCCTCCAATGTTCTCTTTGCACCTTGCAAAAACACGAGATCCACGCAAGGGCCGCATACACCCCACGATTAAGAGCGTGGCGAAAAGATATGCGACACCTCACGTTTCACTGTGTATCCTGCTTCGCTACCCATTGAAGCAATTGCATCTCGAATTGTATCGGGTGTCGTTGTGCACTCCCCACTGTGTGAACAACCAAGCAAATGGACGCCCTACTCATCAATACTTCGACCACAAAGGCGACGAGGCGTGCCCAAGAGAGAGGGGTGCGGCAAGCCGCGACGTAATTGAAGTGCAGAAGAATCTTGGTTGTAGGACATCCTGTCACGGGCCTCCGCTGGCACAGCGATAATACATGAACGTACAAATGGTACATTCATGGACATTTGTACAAATTTTCATTTTGCAACGGTTTTCGTGACCGTTGGTACAACGACAAATACAAGGACGTACAGATTGTACATTAGCGTGACGCTACTAGATATTTTAATCTGCGCTCGTCCGTACAGATACGCAGTTGAGATTTTGTACTTTTCAAATCTTTCATTAATCTCGGGCGGCTCAACAGGATCCTACGTGGTACCAATCGCGATCAAACACGTAAACAATTTTTGCTTCACTGGCACGACCTGATGGAAAGGTGTTACAAATATTACTGCCAGTAAACGTGACCGTACGATTACTGGGAACGCCTAATGGAAGGTTACCCTAAAGCAAAATGTTATATCCACAACTATATAAATGAGCCGTAGACAGGTGTAGCCTATCAGCCGAATAGAAATCATTTTCGTACTTTGCCACGTGTTGTAATTCGTTTAAACTTCTTGTTTCTGCTGCCATACTGACGAAAATAGTGAAGAAGCAATCGGACGGCTAAGGACAGCGATTGCAATGGATCTTTCGATGGAGATTGATTCTTTTGGATCACTCGTGTGACCTGAGAACGTACGGTTCCGATTGGCTAGCTGACACCTGTGCCATTTCGCAATCGTAATATTGTAAAACAGGATCGCCACGTGGATTAAACCCGGTATATATCCATATGTTCCAAAAAGGTCTGGCGCATTTTTTCACATGTTTGTGATGGCCAAATACGTGGCAACGATGTCCCTATATACAACTTTATAACATCAAAATGTTGCCGTTTTTACCGGCAAGAAATCAAGAATGGATCATTTTTCCCATCCACATGCGTTCAGGTAAGCGTTTTCCCAAAATACTTAGTGGTACATTATTTTAGATTACCTCGTGTACTGTCAATATAGCAAATTATGCGGTTGTCACTCTATCACTTTCTCAGAATTATAAAACCTTGTTTGCCATCTGTCCAGTGGTCGCAAAAAAGCAGGAACGTATTTCGCGTAACACCAGCAAATCAAAAGGCAGCCAGTCACTTCACAAGTCTATTTGATTTTAAGAAATCAATACTTTGCGAGTCTGCTGCTGCTGAGCTCTAAAAATCCGTTGGCATATACCGCAGTCCATTTTGTGATTTTGTCACGCGCCTATGACGACGTGGAGAGAATTAATCCACAATTTTTGTATTTCAAATTTACTGTTGCTAAATTATATTATTGAATTCTAAATGACTAAATGTCTTATCAGCTCATTTCTCGTAAATAGAAACCGGCGAGATACTTGTGATCTATGATAAACACATTCATACTGATTCTAAGTTCGCCAACACTTCATGCCATCATCTTAAACATGCCAAGGACAATAGCAAGTATCGATTCCTGTTTGTATAAATCCTCATACATAAAGGCCTCTCCAGATAGTTCTGCAATTCTTTATTCTTTCCACTCATCCACTGCATTTGCAGATAAAAGCAATACCTGTTCTCCTGTTCTTCTCTAAACAAACAGGTGCAGATAACCACATTAACACTGCAACGTAACCCTAAAAGCTAGCACTTTTCTAGCCATGGCTGCCTCTATCTGTGCACTCTCCTCTGTCGCCTCAGCTGGTTTCGCCTTAAAGACATCTTTCGCCGGAGCTTCTCGGTTTGAGAGTTCTTTCAATGGAACTGTTTTGCGGATGAGCTCTCCTCCCATGGCTGTCGTGAGGAAGGCCTCCTTCCAGGTTCGATCTCAGATGATAAGCGGGTGGAGCCTTACTGGAACAGCCGCAGCTCTTCTCGTTTTACTGACTCCTGGAGACCAAGTGGGCTGGTTTAATCATATTTTAAAGGAATAATGTCGTTTTACTAATAGTTTACTAGTAGAGTACTAGTTCTGATTTCTGGATTGTTTTTCTATGGTGTTTGCTGTCGCTCTTTTCATTTTACTGACTCCTGGAGACCAAGTGAGCTGGTTTATTTGTTCCTTGAAGGAACAATATGGTTTTATTAATAGTTGTGGTTTCTGCATTATTTTTACTGCAGGTCTTTTAGTTTACTGACTCCTGGAGACTAAGTGGTCTGGTTTAATCGTTTTTTGAAGGAATACTAGTTTTACTAGTAGTTCCTGTTTCTGGATTGTTTTTCAGGGTTTGGATGACTTAGTCTGGATGCTGGAGACTTTCTCCGTTTTACTGACTCATAAAGACCAACTGGACTGGTTTACTTATTTTCTAAAGGAATAATGTTTCTAGCAATAGCCATGGTTTTTTCACTATTCTTTAAAGTTTTGGTAGGACTGGATTGTTTTAGTGCGGATGCTGGAAGTCTTGGATATGTCTGCATGGATTTCTGGTTGTTGAAAAGCTGGTCACTTTTAATTTTATGTGACTGCTTTAATGTTCTTTGAGTTCACTGTTTCAGTTGTACCGACTATTTTCGCTACATGTAAATGCTCAGTTCTCTTTTATATGAGGTTTCTGTACTGTGTTAGTCTTCTCTTTCTTAATCTGGATATTTCAATTTTGTCCTCTTGAGTATTTTAGACGATGGATGATTGTATACTTTCTAATAATCCCTACATTTTAATTTGACTTTTTCGTGGTTTTTGTGGTCTGGTCTTCTGGTCAACACTTCGACGTTTTTGGTCGTTAGGCGAAATGCCAAGCTTGACTGACTGCTTGGATTTTGATGTATTTTTGATCTTTTGTGAAAAGTCATTTGGGTCTGATAGAGATCCTTGACATTGTTAATGAGAGATATGCGGCTTCTCGTTGGTGGGAGGCTCTTCAGCTTAGCCTGTTAAAGGCTGTCATTTTATGATAATTAGCATCTCTATGTTTGCAGGACTGCTTACACTTGTTTCACAATGTACATTTTTGTTAATGTCAAATTTTGGGTTAAAAAAAAAGTAACTCGAATTTGAATGATGAACTTTAATAGCGATTGGCTGTCGCTGCCCATTGCTATAAGTGCAAATAACTCTATTTCGGTTGTGACTTTTTTTTCCCGAAAATTATAAAGTAGTGTTAATAACATTATTTTAGGAAGTGGCTATGAAAAAAACACATCACTTTGCCTTAACTTACACCATCCATTGCCATTGGAGTTAGTGAATTTTATGTGTAACACTTTATTTTGATAAAATACAGGAAATTATGTTTTGGTATGTGGCTTTTTATGGGCCACTCATCTAAATAGTTACACTATTTATGATTTTGGGTAAAAATAACAGTCACTCGAACTAGAGTGAATGATTGACAAGCGATGGACAATGTGCTAAGCTACACCGCCCGTCACTATTAGTGTTAATAATCTTAATCTGGTTTTGTCGCTCTGTTCTAAACAACACTACTCAGTGCCATTAGAGTTACTGACGTATCACTGTTAACGCTTCATTGGAAGGACCTACAGTAATTATGTTTTGACAATGTGGCTTTTTGTGGCCCACTTAACTAAATAATGTTTTGAACACTAATTTGTGATTTTTGGGTAAAACATCCACTCTATGGAGATAGAATGATTAAATCTGATAGAGTATTATTGATACTAATTACTTACGAATAATACCTTCTTACACTAATAATGATGGCCAGTGTAACTAAGTATCCGCTTACTTTTGCAGGTTTTTGCGGAGACCAAGAAGGCTGTTGCTGTGTTGAAGGGAACTGCTGGAGTTGAGGGAGTCGTTACTCTTTTGCAAGAAGATGATGGTGAGTCCTGAGGCATAAGGAGGAGAAGGGTGAAATAAACTGGAGGAAAAGAGGAGAAAAAACTTAGGTAGAAAGTGGTTGCTATTAGAGGTAGAGAATCATTAACGTCAACACTATTTATGGGAATCAACTGCACTAAATTATGTTTTGCCACCTGGTTCATTATGGCCACCTAATTAAGTAGGTTTATTAACACTAATCTATGATTGTGGGTAAAAAAAAACACTAGAGTGATCAATTCTGATAGTGAAGGGCATACATGTCTGGGACAAGCAAAAGTCATGTTGAGTTCCTGAAAAAGCTTGAGATTGATGACATTTTATTTGATTTGCTTCATCGCAATCTTTTGTGTTGCATGAACTTAGGTGATATGGTGGCTGACATATGTTGTCAAAATTTTCAAGTCTCTCTTTCTCAATTTTTGCATGAGTTTTAGACAGACTCTCTCCTGTTTCTCTTTCATCTGTCATTCTCAACCATGACTTCTTTTACAATGCAGGACCAACAAAGGTGGCATTCAAGATTACCGGACTTGCACCCGGAAAGCATGGATTCCACTTGGTAAGGCTTTTCTATTCTAGCAAGGGTTGGGAATAATTTTTTTAATTTGCATTTTTTCTTGGGTCTATCTTTTGTCATTCACCTTTGGATCATCAATTTATGATCTGAGCCACAGCACTAAATGTGTGACTTTCTGGTCTCTTTACAGATACTTTTTTGTTTTGCTTTACCATAGTAACCACCGGCCTGATTTATCTGTCTAGTTCTGTTGTACAGTTTGACTAAATGGTTCACGAATGTACTAGTCATTCTGGCAAAAGGTTATGGAAGTAAGCTACTTAAAAGTGGTTTGTTTGAGTTTACTCAGTCTTTCAGTACCCAATGTGATATTTTCTGTTCTTTTGTCTGTGGATTTTGGCAATGCCTATCAATGGACGGAAGAATGGGCTGAATGTGTATTAGAAATTGTTTTCTTTGATAACTAACTTATTAATGGAAAGTTTGTTGATTATGAATGTACAGCATCAGTTTGGTGACACCACTAACGGGTGCATTTCCACCGGTGAGTTTTTCATTTCACACTTTTTACACCTTTTCTTTGTCCATGTCTTATTTATGAACCTCTTGTTATGGAGCTTGACAAGATTGTAATGTATATTATGACTGCTAGACTGTTCTTTTTAGAAGAAATATTTCGTGTTGATTTATGAGCTTCATATTTCAGGTTGACAAGACTGTAATTTATGTTATGATTGCTAGACTGTCCATTCTGGGAAAAAGTTTTCACTCTATTCATGAACCTGTTATTCCGGATCTTGAAAAGATTGTAAACTGTGGTATGACTTTCTATTCTGTTTTATTTTTGAAAGGTTTGGCTTCCATTAAGCTGGCTGCTAGTCACACTAACCTATGTTTAAATTTGACATGCGGATCAGTGGAACAAGCACTGCACCTAATTTGCTTTGCCTAAATGAGGAATCTGATCATCCTCTTAGATATTTGTCTATGTTCATATTTTTTTTTTCTTTTAAATGTCATCTTGATCTTCATGTTTCTTTGACGTCAGGCCCCCACTTTAACCCAAGTGGACTTACTCACGGTTCTCCTGAAGACGACGTTCGCCATGCTGGCGATTTGGGCAACGTGGTTGCTGGAGAGGATGGTATGCATTTTATTTCCTTATAAGTTTTACTCGAAAGACATTTTAGGCGCACATTATGTGTAAATGAAACATGTTAGACAAGTGGAAAGTTGGTAATTCTCTTATCTATGCAGTCAACTATTGTCGATAATCTTGATTTCGATAGTTACCGATGCCATCGATAATTATTGACATCTAGACTTTCTCGTTTTGTTTAGTATCAGTCTTGCAATATACCGGCTTGATATTCGGTTGATAAGCATCACTCTTTAAATGCTTTCTCATGTTCACCCTCATTTCTGATGTTTTTATGTGTGTAAACTGGCTTGCAGGTGTTGCTGAGGCAGAAATCCTGGATACACAGGTGAGTCTATGGCCCTAAATTAGGTACTTCACAACATGGAGTACCGGTATGTTATTTACTGCATACATGTACTCTGTGTGTTTCTGTTCTCCATCTCGCCTTGTATAAAATCTGCCTAAACATTCAACGATTTTGTTTTGTGATAACATTTGGAATATGTTAAATCATCATATTTGTCTGTATTGCTCATTTCTACCTTTCTTGTCTCTCTTCCTTGCAGATCCCCTTGTCAGGAGTCAACTCCGTGGTGGGCCGTGCCTTTGTTATCCACGAGCTTGAGGACGATCTTGGCAAAGGTGAGACCGGCCTCAACTGACTTTGTTTGACTTTATATACAAAAACTTAGCAGAAATGGATTGAAGGAATTGTGTTTCATTTTACACTCCTTGAGATATTAGAGTCGCTGTCATGAGTTCCTAATGTCTCCCAATGTGTTTAAAGTCTAGACCTAGCCTCCCTGCTTCTCTTGCAACATTGTAGAAAAACATAGTGATGAATTATAAAGCGATGACATCAATGCTCTGTGACTCAATTTGTTTAGTAACAATTAGGTGGAAGTCTACACCACCGTTTAAATTTTCGTATACCTTATTGGGTACAATAATGAGCTTAAATTTTCAATATGGATCTTAGGAAGTTCGTTCTAAATTTTGCATCTGAGGTTGTGACGTGTGAAAGTTTAGTGAGGTTGAAAAAGTAGTGCGCATATTGCAAGGGAATTCAATTGAAATAAAAAGGGGAAAAAAAGCAGTTTGCCATTTGAAATGGATTATTTTTTGTTTTGAAAGATGGATGTTGAAAAACTGAAATGAAAGAAATTGATTGAAATGAAGAAAGTTGATCAAAATGACGCAGATGAGGAATTTCACTGATAAAATGGTGCAATTTTCAGTTCAGAAGTTCCATGTAGTCTCAACGCTGAAAAACGGAAAAAAATAAAAAACAAACGAAAACTCAAAGAACAACAAATGCAATTTAACTGAATAACATGTTTTGAATAATCTCGATTTGCCTTGATGCAGGTGGCCATGAGCTGAGCCCTACCACTGGCAATGCTGGAGGTCGTCTTGCATGTGGTAAGATCTTCTGACTGTTACGTTTCATACTTTACTTTTTCACCTCCATAAATTTTGTGCGGTTTAGAATAGCCGTTGAAAACTGTTTCTCATTTCTCTTCAGCTTCACATCAGAGACATTAATTGCCCTGAGCAACTCATGGTTTTTGAATTTACAAAGGTCTCTGATTGTAACCCTAGCACCGTGGTTGATTTATCTTTTTGGTCGATATGGTGTCATTTTGTGTCGTTTTACAACTCAGTTATATAGATTTTTTTTGCGATTTGTTTGGGTGATCGCCTAAATTGTGGTTTGTTTCGGTTTGTGTAAAACAGGAGTCGTGGGACTTACTCCTCTGTAAATGACCGAGGTAATTCGACTCTGAAGCAAGGTTTTCATTAAATATGAAACTCAAGTTTTCTTCATTCAGGCTCAATTCCTGTAGAAAGAATGTCCTTCTTGCCATTGCTAAAAAAATCGCAAAAGTCATTTTCGGCTTAGTTCCGGGACACAATTCTGGATACTAAGTTTTGTTGTTTTAACTAGGATAATTTTGAACCTATAGGTAAAAAGTACAGGTATTTGAATATTTTTTGCTTCGCATGTACTCTTTGCAATTCATCAATCAATTTTGTCTCCTCATGTTACCTCTCTCAAAAGTCAAGTCTCTTTCTTTGGATTTCATTCTGTTGTAATCTCTTTTTTTCGCCCATTTTTCTTTAGTCATTATGTTGCAATCAAACAGAAGATTTTATGGTACTCTTGTTGTAATCATGCTGGCGTCCTTATGTTTTTTCTTTCTTTGAAGACAGTGATGTGGTTAGAATTTTTTTAGTAGGGTCCACAGGACTTTATTAAAAAGTCTCGATGGTAAACCATTTGAGTTCATGAGAACGAAAAAGGTGGCAATGTCGAAATTGAAAAACTAAATGCGGAGGGAAGCAAGCAAAAAGGAAAAGCAAGACAAAAGAAATGAAGACAGAAAATTGGCATGTAAAACAAAAAAACCAAAGACGCGTCAACCACTGAAGGAATGATACAACAGTATGATCAACCAACATCACCTAACCAAACCTCATCAAGATCTAAGAAAAGAAACTGCGTACGCCCCCCAAGCCTGGGGGAGCACATTGAGGGAGTTCCAAAACCCGTCCACTATCCATAACCGCAATAGACGGTTGAAGGAGGGAGAGGGATAGAGGGAGAGGGAGAAGCAGTGCCACCGGCAATATGGGAAAACTGTTGAAAGGACATATCAAAACCGCGGGCTCCTGATTCAAGGGGCAACACGTCACGATGGAGCCTTGCTGAAAGGTGAGGGGAAGTGGTAAGGGCCTTAATGGAAGCATCACGATCCAAGTTAAAACAATCCGACGGCTGAAAGGTTTGGATAGAGGGGGATAAAGGGGTATGTACTGGTGGATGAAGAGCTCGGAGAACCTCGACTGTCATAGAAGACCGAGGAGCAGGGATAAATGGTTGGAGGGCTCGAACCGCTCGAGAAAGCTCACAAACACGACCCAAAGAGCTCGTCGATAAAAGAATGGGACATCCCAAGGCTTAGATGTACCAGGCGGTGTGAAGGAAGCAATAGCAACACAATCCTCATGCTCGGCATGAAGGGCCCTCCAATCACCTCTAAGGAAATGTCGAGAGCAAGCCATAGTCTCTCGAGCCCTACTACCACCTCCACAACCTGGTAGAGCTAGGACCGAAATGGAAAACATGAGAAGGATGTTGCCAAGGACCAACGTCTGTTGGAATAGAAGAAATGTCGGACAAAGGGAGGTGGAGGACATACTGTACCATTATCCGCACAGTCATAAGGAAAGGTATTTCTAGTGTTGACAGCGATTAACCACAGTAATCGTAAAAAAAATGGTTTTGTACGAATGCTATGAACATTGGCAATAAACGCTAGCTAGACCAATGCTTTCATAATTATCCTACAAGGAAGTACGTTATTGTTGCATAGTCTTCATTTGTCACCATGATGTGATAAATGAAATTTTATCAGAGAAGTTTAAAATCGTATTCATTGTGTTGTTGGATGCTTGAACATGTCATTGTAATGTATACGTTGCAGGCTTGTATGTTGAGTCGCTCTATACATTGTAGTAACAATATATTGACTTATAATGTATCCAAAATCCAAAAAAAATAACTATGTGAGGCTATCTACAAATGTTTTAATGTTTTTATAATACATGTCAACATATCTTTTACCGAAGTGTATGAAGGTATTACAAAATTGCGTAAGCAACTTGATCCAAGAATTGTGTTATTGGATGGAGCAGAAACCATCCATCAATTGCACTCCATGAACATGCATAAGAAGTCGTTAAGTTTACCGCGTCCTTTATAAAGTTTTGCGGTTTTTTAATCATTTATCGTAAGCATTTACTGTCAAACTCGGCCAGGACTGGAGGTTGGGTTGGATTGAATGGTTCCACATTTCAAAATCTCCAATATACAATGTTGTGCGCTGACATGCTTCCACTATTAATAATAAGCCTTACGATGGTAAAGGATCTGTGCCACTAGTAGAGCACCGTACCATTATCATGAAGAGCGTCTTTTCCTACAATAGACTTCTATTGTTCTCCAGTTGAAAAGATAAGGGATGGTTTTTTTAGGCTACTAATGGATCGTCATGTCGCAACTCCAGTAAAGAAGTTAAAAGAGACAACGAGATAATAGAGACAGATGGGAGAGAAGGAGAGGAAGCAGAGGGTAATTATATTCCTTCTAGGTTTGCCTGATCTCATGTTTTGCTTTCACCTTCAAATTTTTTTATCCCACTTTCATATCCAGAATGGTCTCCCGTCACATTTTTTTTTTTTTTAAAGGATTGCATTCTTAATATACAAGATCAAGTCAAAATCACGAGTGGGCATAACAACTTTGCACGACGTTTGTACCAACGCCTCGTGAAACCTACAGATAAATTTCAGCCCAACCTAAAAATAAATTGTTTTAAATTTCTATTACATTAAAACAGTAATAGCTCACATGTAGTCGGAACTCGTAAACTAATCCCTATCAATAAAATGTACACTACGTGACCGAGACTAACATTAATTGGGCGTGCAACAAATAAGCTCCTACAACTAGAGATGCAAATAAGTTTCATAAATTATGCGTCGATAAAACCTTATATTTAAAAAAAACCTAATGTTCCTTCGAGTTTGAGAACTTTCTCATCCATGTTTGGAAACGGTTGTGCTGTACTACCCCAAAATCGTTGAAAAGTTCGAATCCGTACTCCTAATCGAGCATGTTCTCCTGGTCTTCCACTTTCCTTGACTTGAATGTCTTCCACCATTGTTTGAAATAGAGCTCGCTGGTCATCAACCGTAAGGGAGGTTATAATTATTGCAGCATTTCTAGCCTGACTATCGTCAAAAAATCGACAATCCTTACAATATTGTCTCCATAAAGTTTCCAAACAGGATCTCCTGAAAGATGAAGTAGTGGTACAAAGACCAGCCACAACAATGTCAATGATAATCTGATTGATTGCAGAGATAGAATATAGAGCTCCAGGGCATTCACAATTACCGGAAGCTGTGTGAGAACAAAATCGTTGCATCGACCAATCGAGTTGAAGCCCATCCATATGGCCAGGAAATGTTTTGAAAGCCAGAGAAAGGAATTTTAAATTCCATTCAAGAGACTCTAAACATTGGACAATGAGAGGATTGCAAAGGTTGTAAGAGTTCCCTAATGGTGCGATTTCGACAAGTTTCGCTTGACAATCAAGAATTCCTTTGTAAAAGGTTTCTCGTATTTTCGACGGTCCGATAAATGAAAGAGAGTTCCCTAGGAGAATGTCTTGTGCGAGTTGACGCAAAGCTGGATTATTTGAAGTCAAGGAATCGGCAAAAAGAGATTCCACTAATGTATCGATGAACGATGTCCTTTTTTCAAGGTTCAAAAACTGAGAATTATCAATCTGAAGAGATTCCAAAATAGATAAAACTTTTGCGGCCTCGATTTCATTTCCCCACGGTACATTTCCGAGATAAGTCAAACAAGACTGAATTCCTTCCTCATATAAAAGCTCAGCAGATATTTTCAAAATGTTGATTGCAACCTTAACACTACAGATATAATCTTTTGAAGTACCTTCCCCCTTTATTAGAGAGAACACTATCTTATACATTTCTGGACCACCATTCTCATCCATAGCTGAAATGATTACACTTGGAGGATCACCATTCTCCCAATCTTTGCAAGCTATTTTTTCAAAAGAATCAGCTTTATTATTATTATTATTCCAGCGTTTGGAAACTCTGGCCTCAATAAATGAACATTTGAAAATCAAGTATTTACTAATAAGAAATTCAGTTATTAGTTCTCCGTTACTTTCTGTTAGTAAAATAACTTTCACATTTTCCTGGAGCTCATTTGAACAGTCTATGAACTGATTTGAAACAGTTTCTGTCACAGTTTCCCTCAGTAGAGGAATCCTTCGACCTTTAGATTGTAACTTTTCAACCATCTTATATGCTATTTTTCAATAAAAAATTCTCGACAAATATAAAAATAAATCTCAAAAGAAGATCACGTATTGATGTTTAATTCAACTCTTACATAAGACAAAAGGAAAATCGATCAAAATAAGATCAAAATCAAAACAAAAATGAACAAGGAATGTTTGCTAAGAACTTCAAATATGAGAAAAAAAACAGCTTATATGAAGCTATTTTATATCAAGTTTAATCTCTGGTCTACCATTGAAATCCCTTTCCACCATAGAAAACCCTAACATTGACTGAATACATGGCATAATAGCCATCATTTTTTTTTTTCCTTATTCGTACTTTTGTACGGCAGCAGATGTAACTTCCTGGCAGCAGATGTAACTTCTTGGCAGCGGTTGAACGACGTTCCCTCCCTGCTGATGGAACCGCTATACTATATATAGTCAACCGATACGATACGGGATTTTGGCGGAAACCTAGTATTGTACGCGTATAATACGAGGAAACCAGTTATATAGTATACCGTGTATCGCTAGCCTATTAGACTATTAGTCTATTACTGATGATAGTGTTGGGTATCGAGGACCATTTGCCGATATTCGATATATATATATATATATATATATATATATATATATATATATATATCGAATTTCAGGTACCCGATAATCGATATATCGCTTCGATATATCGCTAAATATCGTGATATATCGTCGATATATCGTATCGTCAATATATCGAAGCTTTTTAAAACAAAAAAATTATAACTATTTTTGCTACTGCTGCTATAACTAATGCTGCTGCAGCTGGTAGTAAATACCCGGAAGCATTTGAGTGCCATTATCCTCTTCACCTCCCATGCTACCTCCCATCCCTTGGGAATCCATGGAGAAAAATAAAAGTGTAACCTTTCTATAATATTAGTCGCTGGAAATGGATAAGCCGTAATGGCTACCAATCTGCAGATTGGTAGATGCCTGCAAAAATGCCTGCAGATTGGTAGGTATTCCTGCCTGAAAGCATGAAAAGAACAGTGCAATTTTTTTTTTCAGATTATACTTTGACTTAACTCGTGTGACCTTTTCGTATGTGAAATCACTACGTACTAAATAATTAATAATATGAATTACGGAATTATTACTTTTTTGTCGGTTACATTTTGCGGCGTCTACCTTTAAGGGCACTTTCCCATGTACTAAAGTTACAGTTATTTTCTGTCGTTTTCCTTTATAACTTGGAAAAAAACGAGAAAACACGCAGCAGTACCAAAAAATTGAAATTACCACCATACAAGTTGCGTTACCTTGAAACTTAAACTGTACTGCAGTTTGTCGTCTAGCGCGATGCAATTTGTCGTTTAGCGCGTTTCGACCCACTTTCGCGTCCTTCCGACTCATCTTCAAACTTTATATAAAATCACCTCGAGGTGATTTTAAACAAAGTTCCACGACGTGGGTGAATATGCATATGATTTCGCACGCGATGGAGGGTTATGACAATTTTTGTGCCCGGTGTACCAAAAAAAAACCTACTGCAGGTTTCCAGCCTGTGCGAAACTTTTTTCCGTGCGCTTTTTTTCCGTACAGTAACCATGGAGGGGGTCTCGACCAACGGACGCCATTTCGCAAAAGAGAAGTCTGTGAAAGCGCCTCTCTCTCTCTCTCTCTCTCTCCTTCTCCCACTAACGCGTATATCTCACAATTCTTGCAATGAAAAAAGGCAAGAAAGGTATCAAATGAAAGATCTCTAAAAGATATTTATTTTGGCTATCTTTTAGCTTATTTTGATGGCAAGTAGAGTGAGAACGGACGATAAAACAAAATCGGGAAACCATGGCGGAATGTTTTAGATTCAGTGACGTCGACGCTATCATAAGTGAGCGTGACGTCAAAAAGTCACAAACCCTAAAAATCTACAATGTCACAAGTATCTAGACGTCTACAATTGTCGCTATTTATAGCTATTTTATAAACGTCATCAATTGTCGCGAGTTTTGTAGTCGTCTACAAACTGTCACAAATTACACCCACGTCTACATCCGTCACGATCTAAAGTAACAATTTGATTTTTTTAACATACGAATGCTCTGAAAGTAGTACGGAGAATCTTCGCTAAAATCAAAGTTACAAGACTAAAGTTTCGGTTACATGGGAAAGTGCAAGTCACGGAACGGAAATCACGTCGTACGTCGCGTATCAAACAATTTGTCTTCATCGCTAAAATAACATATTATATAAAATATTAAATTTAAAAAATACTATATATCGCGATATTTTTGTTGGTCTCGGTACGATATATCGAGAAGTTTGCTCGATCAATATTCGATATATCGAATATCAAAATTATCGCGATATGAAATTACCCGATACCCAACACTAACTGCTGATATTTTCTGTCACTTGAAACTTCTTTTTTAAAATGCACATTTGTAGGATTTTAATCTGACGGTTGTAATTGAAAGATATGATTCTCGCCATCGGAAAGGTACATTACACCGCCAATCGCTATTAGCGTAGAAGTTTCTTTAGCGCATATGAATAATTACTCTGGTTTACGCTAATTAAGAATTTGAAACTTTTGAAAAAAAACATACATTCTAATTGTTTAATAATTCTAATTTGAGTCTTTTAAAAAAGTAAATGTCGGTCGCAAACATGCTTACACTAATATAGGTATTTGTACAAAATTTGACAAATCGTACACAAATCTTACGTTCACAAGGTCGAAACGTGGTTGTTGGACGAATATATGCGAACGTGATATTTGACAACCCGATTTGATCCCCTTTTTAGACCGCACATTCTCATGCGTCCGCGGCTAATAAACATAATGAATTGTACTTTTTCACTTAAAAAGGTACGTTTTTGTACGGTCTGACACCGACCGTACACCACACTATTTAAAAGATGACGCACTTCCATTTTGTACGGTACTAAAAAATTAACCCTAAATAGAGTAAAGAAAAAAATAGAATGAACTACGCGAATGGAGAATTAAAAAAAAAAAAGGCGGGACGGAATTAGCGTACACTACCCTAATAGCGATTGGCGGTGTACTGTACACCGTCTATCGCTATTAGAATTAACAATTTTTTCGCCACTTAAAACATCTTTTCTCCGTGCACACTTGTGCGATTTTCAGTTTGAGACCGCCAATAAGAAGCTGAGAATCTTACCTTTCAATGCAACCGTCAGATCCACAATCTGACATGCGTGTACGAGAAAAGATGTTTTAAGTGGCAAAAATAATATTAACACTAATAGCGATTCACGGTGTACTGTAGTCTCCAATCAAACTTAAGACATGTGTGCACGGAAACAAAATGTTTTGAAGTGGCAAAAAAAAGTTCGGCACTAATAGCGGCGATACAGGGTGTATTTCTGAGCGTTTTTGCCTTTCGGACTATTTCTGTATGTACATTGGCTCGTTTGGGAGCCGAGACTCCGTGTGGGCAACTATAACTCTTTGGTACATAAATGTACGGTAGAGCTCGGTCTGGTTCGGTTTGGGCTGAAACAGTTTGAAACCGAAATTAGACCGGTTCATTGGTAGTTCGGATTCGCTGATTCGCTGACGGTTTAACTGGAATGGTTTGGCTCGAACGATTTGAAGACCGCTTGGTTCGGATCGAAGACGCCAAAGCCCGATTGGTTCGACGTACGGATGTACGGTCACATCATAAAGGATGAAAGTACAAAAAAATAAAAAAAAACCCAGGATAAATTAAAAAGTACGATGGTAAACCATCTGAGTTTGGGGGTACAAAAGGGGTGGCATGGCCGAACATGAAAGACTACCAGCAATGGAATAAGATAACAGCACAACAAAAAAAAAAGAAAACAACAACAAGGAAAATAAAAGCACCCAAACTCAAAATGAAGAGCAAGACAACTAACAAAGCCAGAACTACAACCCCAACCCCAACCCAATTAAATAACTACGAAAAGCAACCCTGTAAGTCCCCCCATCCCGGGGGAGCACGTTGACGGAGTTCCGGAACCCGGCGACGATCCATAGTCGCAACAGCCGATCGGAGGAGAATAGAAGCTTGCACTCGTTGTAAAGCCACAAATAAGTGTTGACGATAAAAAGAAGTAAGGACCGTAGGAGAAGGGCTCCCAGGTCCTCCGCGCTCAAAAGCACGTCGAGCGCAAGTGCGCAGAAACTCGTCCATTGCAACACCCAGACAACCAAATATCTCGACCGCCATCAGAATAAAGTCATCCATAGGGTCCCTGTGGGCATAATTACGCTCCTTCGCCTTAGCGGCATCACGAGCCGCCACCCCAACATGTCGAGCCGCCTGACCAACAACTGTAGTTGAAGTAGGGTTCACCAAAACAATATCACAGAAGATGCGACGGGCACAATCAAGCAGAACAACATCGATCCGACGCTTGTGAATAATATGAGAAACTTCCCGACGCACATAAAAGCCCCCCTTTGAAGCGATAATCGCAACAGCATCACGAATAGTGTCGTGCGCCTAGATCAAATCTCCCCCATGGGAGCAACGAAGCAAATGGACACCATCGGCCCCCAAAACGCGACCACATGCGCAAAAAAAAGAGTCAAGTAAAAGAGGATGGGGGAGGCCAAGGCGAAACCGGAGGGCGGTGGTGAACTGAGCCGGTGAGAATCGGAGTGTGGACAAAATCGGTGTAGCGAAAAGCCAAGACCTAGAACCAGGTCTGTTACAAGAGAGAACACGGGCACGCGAAGAATCAGAGGGAAGCGCCTGGAGAAGGTCAGATTTAATGGCGGCGACAACCCGATCAGAAATCGATTCATGGACACGCTCAACAGATTTTGTAACAAGGGTGGAGAATATTGGCACATCTACTAGCGCATGGGGAGGAAGAGAACGTGACGCGTCTAATAGAGATCGTTGGAAGGCGAACACACCGTCTGAAACCCGGGGGATAACAGTAGCTAGAACAGGGGTGTCCCCAGCCAAGAAACGGGAAACAAGAGTGGAGGCAATAAGACACCAACTTCCCAAATATGCAGCAGGAGCTACACGAGTAGTGGATAGTAGACCCAACCCCCCACTAGAGACAGGGAGGGATGCCTGAATGCGGGCCGATGGCCCAGACTCGCGATCAAATGCCCCTCGACCTAACAGAGTGTGGAGGACTTCCATGAGGCGATCGTCAAAAGCCGAGAGAGAGGAGATAAATGTCGGAGTGGGAGGGGAAGTACGAGTAAGATAAGAAGGGCGGTGGGGAAAGCACCTGGTTAACATAACAAAAGCAACTAGGGGATCAGGAAGGCTAAGAAGATCGTCCACCTGGGCTAGATCTGTCTGTAAAGCATCATGAAGGAATTGAGTCACGAAAGTATCCGAACTAATGGGGCAACCAAGCACATGAATGACATCAGAGGGAGACGGGGTTTGAAAACCAAGAGGTGGAGTAAACGAAAGTGGAATATCCTGAGGAGACGAAATAACACACTTCGATTGCTGGACTGAAAGGTTGAGTTCGGCTAAACGTTCCTTGAAAATATCATATGCCAACACGACTTGTTCTCTGGGCCCAATAATGTGCGTATCATCTGCGACCGAAGGGAAAAGGCAAGAAGGGAAAGTGGCTGCGGAGGCAGGAATGGCCCGGTAATGGGCGAGGGCGAACAAAGGTCCGCCAAGAGGGTCGCCTTGGCGAGTGCCAATAGCAGAGGAGAGAGGAATGAGATCACCATCGGCTGAGAAGGAAAGGGTGCTTGTCAAAGAATAGAAAGCCCTCACAAAGGGAAATAATTGGACAATCGGAGATGGAGCCGCCATAAGCTCTGAAAAAATCACGTTGCGATCCACCGTATTAAAGGCATTGGAAACGTCGACCTGAAGGACCAACCAATCCGGATGTACATCCAACAAAGCCCGAATCCCGTGGACCACGGCCTCACAACCCCCTCTCGTGGCCACTCCAAACTTCACATGTAGAGAGACCGAACTTTTGGTCAAGGTAAGACTAGGCCTCTGGTGTATAAGTCCGCGAACTAAACTAACACTATTCAAATAAAATCTCACCTAAAAAAACCGCTTTCTTATCAAAATTCAACTGCATTCTCGATTACAGAGTGAACCGATCATTAATTCATAAATCCTTCTGCAATAATTTTCACGATGGGAGGCCCTATTACTGCTAAAGTCGAGCTACAAGATCGATGACATTCCCAGACATCCATTTCATTACATACAGAGTGACAAGCTTCTTTCCCACTTTCGTCAATCGCAAAGGTATGGCCCAACACATCACCTGGAATAGGTCAAATACGCCTCCACCGTGACTGCGACAAAGTGATTGGCGAGAACGACGTACTACAGTAGTGTGTGCGATAGTTGATAAGCCTTCAAGGGCCTGAAAGGAGAGTTGCCGAGGGACTGATATAGCTGGGATTGCTACTCAGGCCACAAAGACCACAAAAATTAAAAGGAAAACAATCAGGACAAAGAATATCTTGATGATGAGCCATCGATTAGAAGATATACGATTGAAATACTTGAGCAAAGCTGTTTGTGCTCCTTCAACATTTGTAAGTGTGTCGTCTATGTCCTGATCAATCCTGCACAAAAGCAGCCATTCCAATACAAGCTTCAGTACACAATCATTGCTATACCACTGACTACAAACTTCACCGTCAACCGCTTCTAGCATTAAGAAATAAGTAAAATGATAGCTGCTATTAATGAAGTCCAAATGGCATGGATAATCGTGACCTGCAAAAAGACATAGAATTAAAAAAAAAACAATTAGAACTAATAACACTATTTTATGTTTGAAGGGCAAAAAAAAACCGGGAAAGAATTAGTATTATATACGCTAATAGCGATCACCCTGTAGATATATCCTAGGAGGCAAATTAAAAGCAGGAAAACTTAACACTACCAGCTCAAGAAGAGCAAAAAAAATCCTACCAAAGGAACCAGGAAGTGAATATGTCACCTTGTACTGAGATTAAGAGAGTATGGAACGTATTTACCACACAGACCACGAGGCTAACATATCTGCAATTTCCTAAACTATCAGTTGGGACCATCTCACAAACATATATACTCAACAAGTACAAAAGAAGGATAATATTCCCCTTCTATCCCACAGAGAACTATTTCTTCCTTCAGCAATGAAGAGCTAAACGTGCATCCATCAGCGACCCTAGAACAAAAGACGAAGTACACACATGCTGTGTATCTGTATGAAAGGTAAATAAACATTCAGTGAACAGGACAAACCAACCACTACGAAACTACTTGCTGCATTTCTACACATCGAATGTAGACGCTGATTTGTCATACAAATTCGTAATATCTAGGTGCGGCTAAATTCGTCACAAGTAGGCTTTTTTTCCTCTTCAGCAATAGATAACCAGAAAAAATTCCATCAACCAACAAATAATCCTTCCCAACTCCATCCAGTGCTATCTTACCACAATTCCTGACAATGCTCTGTCCACTAAAATTAAGTTTAAATGAAGTTAACCTCAAGTATCTTCACCTAAAGAATGAATATCATGCCAGCCTTCTTGCGCTCCTGAATAATGCGTAACTTATAACCTTAATGCAGCATTCAAATGTTTGATTTGCATAACATCCTAGTCCCAAATTAGTGCGCATTGAATAACCCCAGTCACTAATAGTAAGGGACATTTGCCTGGATATCCAGCAAAACTGAGAGTTCCACCATAATTTGTAACCCAAAATGCTTCCCAGAGTCTCACGAGAATACAGTATGCGAACCTTTATAATATCCAGTGGCCACAGTCTCTGCATCACAACCTAAACCACTCTACCGAAAGGTTGGTAGGACGTACTGCAGTCGTTCTGCGAGCAAGTAATGCATAGATGAAGGATGAAACATATGGGATGAAGGACAAAACATATGTAAAGAGATAGGGCTGGTGGTATACCTGGCGCTGGTCAGTTGTAGATAGTTACAGGCCAAAAATTTAGAATTTACAGACCAACTTTCTTTCCCTTTCAATATACCTCCTAAAAAGTGGACAAGCAAATTCCAGTTGCTACTTTCTCACCTCACGGCAACTTCTCCTTGCTCCTGCACCATTATTGCAAGGTTTTGGAAGATGGTCCCCAACTCCACAATTGTCGCTTCAACATTTTGCAGAGCCTCTGTCCGACTTCGCATATAACTATCCTGAGCAGGCGCCAATTCCTGTTGCATTTGACCTTGCTTCTGAAATTCTGTCCGCCGAAATCTGCAAGACCTGTAAGCCCGGTCAAAACCTACACTTGGCATTCATCAACACTACACTGCATATCACTATTGACGTTATTGATTTTGTTTGGAGATACCAATTGAAAAAGCAAGGACCTTACTTTTCCACCCCAACCGTCAAAAAATGTGCAGGGAGAAAAGTTGATTTAAGTGACAAAAAAAATGTTAACACTAATAGCGATACACAATGTAACATGAATGCCTTCTATGATGAGCACGGTCCAAAGAATTTCCAAAACTTCCATCAACAGTAAGAAAACATAAAGAGTCGTTTCCTTTATCATAGACATCAATCAGCTACAAGTGCACAATGTACGCCCAAAGGAAAATTTTCAGTTTTATGACATAACATGTGACCAGAATCAAAAGGACGGAATGGATTAGGAAGTACGTTGGAGAAGTAGCAAAGAGTTGAGAGGCAGACGAAGACGATGTTGATGCCCCGTTGGCCAAAGCCCACGGAGGAGGAGCGCTATTGCTTGAAATGGATCTTTGTTTCGTGATGTTATTGCTCCCACCCATGTGCCCATTTGCAGAAAAAAGTTGTCTTCTGTTTTCATGAACTTTTAAGTTCTGCCAGAAAACATACAGAAAAAACAAATATTTAGGACAAAGTTTGAAAAATGATAAGACATAAGAAAGAACAGTAGCCCTGATTACTAAAGGGGAATTATACAAGCCCTGTACCTGGAGTTACTGGTACAGTAACCGTAATAAATAATTTCAAGATTTAAAGTACAATTTCCTGTACGATCGCGGTGATTACTGGCCAGTATCGCTGCTAATTGCCAATAATACCCTGCAACTGTACCTGCCGGAAAGAGCAAAGTGTAGTTGCTATAATGATGCCTGCTTTATCCCTAAAAAGACAGACTTGATGGCCATGAGGAGCATCCAAATACGTGAAGCAACTTCATATGCAAAGAGAATGACCAAACGAGTTTTACATCCACAATTTCTAGTCAACCCTCATACATTGTAGAGAATTATACAAGCCATTTAACTGGGTTACTCCTGCACTAATCATAGTATTCCTGCATAAAACTGTACGAATTTGTAAAAAAAGGTACATTTTCCTGTACAAATACAATGATCACTGCCCACTATAGCCAGGAATTGCGTACATATGATTACAGGACAGCGCGCTCTGTGGCCCAACCATTAGTGTTGATAAGAAACGGATCAAGAGGCACAAAAAGAGGTGAAAAAATACATTGGTATCAGAAAGACAACTAAGCTGACAATGACAGTGCAATTTTTTTTTCCATGAAATATGTAAACCGCAAAGAAAACTCACCTCAGTTCTCATGGTCAAAACATCCTTGAAGTTTTTGGTTGTGCTCATCAATCTGCTCTTTAGACTGTCCACAACAGTGGTCGAATGCTCACTAGTATGCTTGTTTCGATTCGCATTGTCTCTCGCTTCACATAGCCTTTGAAGCTCCTCTATTGCTGCATTTAGAGCTGTAATGTCTTGCTTGATAACAGCGGTAAGCTCTTGGATCTCTACCGCCGGATCATCAAACATAGATGTGCGCTTCGCCACTGCACCAGTACCAGTGCAGACAAAAAAAAAAAAGCTATCATTTGCTATGATATCGTTCAGGAACACTCCCAAAAAACAGTGAACTGAATGGCGGAGGCGAGCTCTAAATTGGCTCTCTCTCTCTCTCTCTCTCTCTATACCTCCCCTCCCTCCCCTCCCTCCCCCTTCCTCCTCTCTCTCTCTCTCAAGTGCAAGCTTGTAAACATACTGCTCTCTTCTGTATAAAGAAGCATACCCTAGCAGTGCGCAAGCATGTAAACATACTGCTCGCTCTCTCTCTCTCTCCCTCACACAAGTGCAAGCATTGAAACATACTGCTCTCTTCTGCTCTATACAATTACGGTGATGACTGCCCAGTATCATCAGTACGTCTAATTACCCTAAAAAGATAGAGTATCGTAACAATGTGTAAACATGTAAACATACGGCTCTTTTCTCATACACACATGTCGGAACCCTATACAACCATGTATTTTTGCAAACATGCATGTCTTTTATGCAAACATACTGCTCTCTTCTATTTAAAAAGTATCCTAACAATGTGAAGGCAATAAATATTCTCCAAGAGCCTCTTGGCACCTGATCCGCTTGCAAAGAGGACATCATTAGCAAGAGAATACATCTTGACACATGATAAATGTCCATATAAAGACAAATGCGGAAAAAAAAATTGTGATAAGCTAAGGAATGGTTGTGAGGTATCGCCTAAACCATAGTGGAATAAAACTAGTTTCCAGTAACATTATAACAGTCTACAATAGGATATACAGAAAAAACAATAGTCAACTCACATTTAGCGAGTTTTTCCAATTTTTGAGAAGTTTGGTGAATTGACAGGCCTATTCGTGACGCTTTCCTATTGAACTCTGATTGCACTCCATTCGGTAGAGAAGTGGTTGCTGGAGCTTTTTCGACTGGCCGTACATGACTGGAGTCTCCATTTGGTGTTGAATTTGGTGATTTCCTCAACCTTTCTGCTATGGAAAATAGTTCTGGAGTCCGATCACGGTAAGAGACATTCATCTGTGATAAAGGAGGGGGCATGGTGTCAACTTGCAGATTACTTGTATGGAAAATAATTATAAACTTGAAGATGTTTAAACCTTTTCAAAACTGTTTTTGCAAGGAAAATCTTTCTACGAGAAAGTGGTTCAAATCTCTTTACATCTACAGTCAAAAAAATTCTCTTCAATCATCACCAGCTCCAAGAATGCATACTTCAGTAAAAAATGCCCTATTTGGGCAAAATATGCATTGGACAGACATCGAATCTGATCACGTTTCAAGAGATTCTAAATCTAATGGAATTAAATCAAATCGAAACGAATAAAATCGAACCGGATACAATAGATGAGCAAAATACGGATTCAAGAAGGTGGCCTATTATTTGACACAGCAATTTACGGTAGCAACAAGGAAGCTGCAGAGCAAGCGGAAGAAGAAGCAGAGGAAGCCATGGTCTATCGAAGTCTCATACGGTATATACTGTATTTGGAAACTTTCAGGAGAAAGGATTTTGACTGAAAAATAATATCAGTACCGTGCAACTCCACTCGGCTAGAACTGGAAACGCGAACCATTGTTCAAATGTGCGAAAACAGTTGGAAATGCTATATGTGGTTAGTTCATACTCATAAGTGTAGTATACGCTTATCATACGATAACATATGCGTATAATATGGGAAAGCTGCATAAAGCGTTTCCAACTGTCTTCGCATAACGATGCGAAGTTGCGAACGAATGCGTACGAATGCGTAACATGTACTATATTTGTTACTTTTCTGGCTGTACTTTTCAAGCATGGCATCGAAATGCCAATGATGAACGAAATGCGTAGCGACCATTTCAAAAATAAATATCGGTACTGTGCTAACGCACTGACTATTAAATATTGCATAGGAGTCTGTTTGTATCGTGTGGATTCTAATAAATGTCTGATGCCATAATTCCTTGTAGAACACAACAGCCAGAAATTACAGATTTCTCGTGTTGGAGACTTTAAGTCACTGCATGGAACAGGCGTCACGTAACTGCTAAAGAGGGGATCTACGTGCTCATCATCTGTCATTATCACAGAAAGACACTCATGGAGATATGTCAGCAGTTAAACCGCTAAACCCGACGAGCGTAACAATCGGGCCTAAATTTGTACAAGTTTAACTGGAAATGTCATTTGTCATATGTACGGAGAGCTCCCCCGATTTTCAGCCAGCCATTGGCCGAAGTGTAAGGTTTTGACCGCGACAATGATTGGAAACTCTATATTCGGTGAGTCCAAACGATACTTGCAATACATTATGCATGACATAAAGTGCGTATAGTATGAGTGAATCATATATAGGGTTTCTAATTGGTTTCGCACTTTTGAACAAAAGTTTTGCAGAATCACTGACTTCCATAAACCTGCAGAAGATTGGGAGGGAAGCAGGAGAGCTAGGGTTTTAGGGTTTGTTAAATCTATCTATCTCATTGTTGAACCTATTCGTTTCCTTATTATTTTGACGATAAACATAAGTGAATGGTAGAGTAAATAATTAAAGATTGTATAGTATTTTAATCTGTAAGTATTTACAATGGAGAAGAATATAGCTAGTAATGGCAATGTTGTGAATGGGATTCCCGGTAAGAAGGGGAAAAAACTGCAAAAATCTCAAAGGCAGGAAGAAAAAAACACTCCTTCTCCTATGAAGAAACGAAAAAGACCAATTGTTGCAGAAAAATCACAAGTTTTGGAACCAAATTCAAAGCAAAAAAAAAAAATGCAAAAGATTTCGCCAAAAACTGCAGAAGTCAACGTTCTAGTTAATGATAAAATCAATTCCAAACCAGAAGAAATTAAAAAAGGAGAAACTACAAAAAAACCACCAGTAGAGACTTCTAAGGACGTGTTCCGTAATAAGGAAAAAGTTTTGGTAGTCACTTCAAGGGGTATTACTTTCAGGTAAGTGAGAAACCTAGTGAGGAACCTTGTGGGAAAATACTACCTCCGTCCTCCCTCCCTCTCTCCCTCCCTCCCTCCCTCCCTCCCTCCCTCCCTCCCTCCCTCCCTCCCTCCCTCCCTCCCTCCCTCCCTCCCTCCCTCCCTCCCTCCCTCCCTCCCTCCCTCCCTCCCTCCCTCCTATACCCTTCCTCCCTCCCTCCCTCCCTCCTATGCCCTTCCTCCCTCCCTCCTATACCCTCCCTCCCTCCCTCCCTCCCTCCCTCCCTCCCTCCCTCCCTCCCTCCCTCCCTCCCTCCCTCCCTCCCTCCCTCCCTCCCTCCCTCCCTCCCTCCCTCCCTCCCTCCCTCCCTCCCTCCCTCTCCCTCCCTCCCTCCCTCCCTCCCTCCCTCCCTCCTATACCCTTCCTCCCTCCCTCCTATACCCTCCCTCCCTCCCTCCCTCCCTCCCTCCCTCCCTCCCCCCCCTTTCCTCCCTCCCTCCCCCCTTTCCTCCCTCCCTCCTTTCCTTCCTCTCCTCTCCTCTCCTCTCCTCTCCTCTCCCCTCCCCTCCCCTCCCCTCCCCTCCCCTCCCCTCCCCTCCCCTCCCCTCCCCTCCCCTCCCCCTCCCCCTCCCTCCCTTCCCTTCCCTTCCTCTCTCTCTCCTTCTGAGTAGAGATTTGCCATTGAATGATGATCAGGTACAGGCACCTTATGGAGGACCTCATGTTACTCCTCACCCATTGCAAAAAGGATTCTAAGATGGAGAACAGTAAAGAAAACCGCGCTTCTATGTTGAATGAAATGGCTGACTTAAAAGGTTGCAGCAGCTGTATATTTTTCGAGGTACTGATTTTTTTTCTCTCCTTTTTTACCTTTCTTGTTTTCTCTCATTCTCGAGTGTGCTATTTCTGATACATATATCATTTACTCATTTAGTTCTTATTTGTTATATTTGTATTGGCGCTTGACAGGGTCGGAAGAGAAAAGACCTTTATATGTGGATCTCGAAGACTCCTAATGGGCCATCGGCAAAATTTTTGGTCAATGCAGGTACACCACTGAATTGAATTTGAATTATTATTAGGTGTATATTGAACATATGTTAAAAAGTTATTCAAGTGCGTGAGGTTGAAATGTTAAGCAAATGTTAACACATTCTCTCATTAATTTGGCTTAACTTGAAAAAAAGAAGCTAACTGATACGGGGCCTAAGGAGCTGTTTTTAAGTCTTAGTGTTTTGTAGAAAACGCGCAAAAAGTTTTGGATGTGTTGTAGAATAGGTGTAGCTTGGTGCAGAATATGTCACTCTGTTGATGTTTATTGACTTACATTTTGTCCTTGTCTGTTGAATATAAGTTATTTTAGTTGAAAAAGGTCTCCATGTGTGGTCAATTTGGACATGATGCGACGCTTACGTATGCACGGTGCTTATCCTCAAAAGTACTTAGATTAATATGAGTTGTTTTGGGTTGCATACTGTTTTTGTGTGGTATTTTACATGGTGAATTGTTTTGATGCATAATGATTCTGCATACTTTAGCTCTCTATTTTATATTCTGACATTTCTAGCTTAGCCTGTAAAGAATTCTGGATTCATTCTTCAATTTTTGAACAAGTTGCATTCCAAATTCTTGTTTGCACAGCATCGGGTTTTTAGAGTTTTTTGAGGTGTTTGGAGCAGCAATGACTGGGGAATATCGCAACAGTAGTGGTTTTTTTGGAGAGTGGAAATCTGAATATTTTGTTGTTAAGTACTTGTACTTTTCTCTATTGTGAATCTGGAATTTTTTTTCTTGTTGCAGTGCACACGATGGGCGAATTGAAACTTAGTGGGAACCATCTTAAGGGATCCCGACCGATTCTCACCTTTTCTCCATCTTTTGACAAAATTCCTCATTTGCAGCTTCTGAAGGAAATGTTTTCCCAGGTGGGTTCACGATCTATGACTCTAATGCTGTCCTGACTTTTTGTTTTAAGTCTTGAAAATTCTGTTTATCTTGTTTTGTTTTTATAAGCTGGATTAACATCTGATAACAGATTGATCATTTTGTATCGTGTCGAAGTTCAGGGTAGTACTCTATAAGTGAGAGCTTAAATATATATATATATATATATAACATGTTTAATCTCGTATTGAAAGGAATAATGTTAATTTTTTTAACATTCCTTGTTTTTTCAACAGATCCTAGTGACTCCTAAGGATCATCGTAAGGCCAAGCCTTTCTTTGACCATGTGATATCTTTGACTTTCGTCGACAACCATATTTGGTTTAGGAATTACCAGGTAAGCTTACTGATAATCATACTTTTGGGTCATCATTATCTAGTCGTTTTTCATTCTGATTACCAATCTCCGTCGGAGTGAACCGATAGTGTCAAATTTCCACTTTTGGTGCAAAGAAGCATTTTGGCTTTATTTCACCAATAGACTTGTTTTTTTTGCTTTTTTTTGTGTTTTGTCTGATGTGTGACGATTGCAGATTACAGTACAAAACCCAGCGGCTACGAAGATCGATGAAAAAATGCTTGAAAAGATGACTCTTGTGGAGGTATGTTAGGAGATAATATTATCCTCATTGCTTTTACCCTTTGCAGCAATTTAAATTAAGGGTTTTGTTTATGTGCGTTTTTATATCAAAGGAGGATTTCTATAATGTTGGCCATTGTTCCAAACATGCTGTTTTAGAGTCTGTTTTTCAATATTTTCAGTGCCTAATTTTTTTTTGTTCATCTTTTTCCTGTTTTTCTGATGGATAAGAAGTTAATAATGTTGATTTCTCGTGGTTCTTTTAAATTTCTTGTCTTGAGCTGTTCTCATTGCCACTGTTTTTGTGAGCTTTTGGCTTTTTAGCTTTTTTTTTTGTTTATTTTGACTTTATCTGACACAAAAAACCTGATTACAGGTTGGACCCCGTTTTTGCCTCAATCCCATCAAGGTCTTCAGTGGAAGCTTTGGGGGTGTCACTTTATATGATAACCCACTATATGTGTCTCCCAACGCGGTGAGTTTTTCTTGATTTTTCATGGTACAGATTTCACGTCACTGCCTGTTATGGACAGGGGAAAATTTATTATTGCTGGGGCTTTGTTACTCCTTTATTAAGATATTAGACAGCCGTTCTTTGTTATTCGTTTCTGTAGTTGAGAAAGACCTGAAGAGAAGGATTGCAGATTGCAATATTATTATTAACATGTGTGGTTCATGGACTAAAATAATTTGTCACATTTTAGAATTTCTGACGTTGTCTGTATATTATAAATTATGTTAGGCGGCAGTTCCTTTTTGATTCGTTCATTTGTATAATTATTGTGTTTGTTGAGAAAAACATGAAGAGAAAGATAGACTGCAATAATATTATTATCCAGGGTGGTTAATGGACTTTTTTTTTTTTTTTGCCATTGCTAGGGCTTTATTTTTGCTTTATTATTGCCTTACTATTAGACAGCAGTTCCTCGTTATTTGTTCGACTGTGTAGTTGTCGCATTTGTTGAGAAAGTCTTGAAGAGAAGGAAAGGCCGCAGATTTTTATCATGTGTAGTTTATGGACAAGAAAAAGGTGTCAGAAATTTGTCGGAAAAATTGTCACATTTCAGAATTTCTGACAAATATTTCTGAAAAAAAAATTGGCGTGGCAGGTGAGATCTCAAGAAAAGCGTGCCAAGGCAGGGAAGTACACAACTAAGGTGAAGGCAAAACAAAGGCGTAGACAACATCTGGTCGTGAATCCGGCACAAGAAGACGAATTTGCCGATGTTTGGCGAGAATAAACGAGGCACATGTGAGAATGGGTTTTTTGAATTTGAATTTTGAGTTTTGAGTTTTGAGTTCTCTTATAATGATGATTATATCATTTATCCAGAAGCAATATTTGCAGTAGTTTCTTACAGAAGCTGTGAGTTTTTCTACTATAATGGATGCTGTTTTTAAAGCAAAGTTTGAATCATTCGTAATATCATTTTTATTAGCTGTAATTGATGTCTCCGGCCCCTTAAAACATGTTTCAGTTTCACACATCGTTTTTTTTTTGTTTTTTTGTTGTTCGACTTCTTTTTGGTTTTGCTGTTTATTAAATATTAATCCGTAATAACTAGAGTTATCAAAATATGATGTCAAAGTTGCACATACATCTAAGAATAATTTGAAGCAATATTCGACAAGTTTGTTGCCGTAGGAAAACATACAATGTACGAAAAAACATAAAAAACCCTGGAAAATCCTACAAAAACCATGTAAAAAAAACCCTAAAACATACAATGCACGGATCTGTGAAATGAAAGACACGTGCCATGTATGTGTGACCGGAGGATTTGAAGCGGTGAAGTACTTGTGCCATTAAAAGTTGAGATGACCAATTTATTTTCATTGGGAATTGGGGGGATTTTTGTTGAAACTAACTGCATACGTTGAGGTCATACAATATTGTTGGCGGCCATTCATACTTTTGAGGGATTAGAGTCCTTCAAATGCTGAAATTTGTAGATATCGGTCACGCTTGCTTGTAGTTACGTTTGTAAAGAATTTTCAATGTTAATTTACTTTGTAAATATAGAGTTTATAGAGAGTTTATTGATTGATATGGACAAGAGAAGGCACTTGTGAGTGAGAAACTTTATTAAAAGCGTGCAATGGTAAACCATATGAGAAACCTAAAATGTGGTTTTTCAGTAGATTTTTGATTTTGCACGCTAGTTAGTGTTCTCAATAAAAATTCAAATGAACTATTTCACATGCAAACATGCTTATTTCAGCATTCTTATTCGTAGATGACTTATAATACTTTTACTTTTTAGGAAATGTTGTCAGTTTCTGATTTTGCAAATATAAATCCCAAAGTTTTATTTTTTCTGTGTCATTTACAGAGTTGACACTAGTAGGTGAAACCATTTGATGTTGAAATCACTCTTTTGTTTATGTGAAAGGAAAACGATATGACATTTGAAGAAAAATAGGACGCTTTTCTTTTACCCGTTTCCCATTGTACTGATGGAAATTCCCCAAGAGTCTCAATAATGCAAATTCAAAACGCTCTTAAATTTTGGTTCCAGTGTGGAACGAGAAATGCTTTTCCCTCTCTCCCTCTCTCCCTCTTTCCCTCTCTCCCTCTCTCCCTCTCTCCCTCTCTCCCTCTCTCCCTCTCTCCCTCTCCCCCTCTCTCTCCCTCTCCCTCTCCCTCTCCCTCTCCCTCTCCCTCTCCCTCCCTCTCCCTCTCCCTCTCCCTCTCCCTCTCCCTCTCCCTCTCCCTCTCCCTCTCCCTCTCCCTCTCCCTCTCCCTCTCCCTCTCCCTCTCCCTCTCCCTCTCCCTCTCCCTCTCCCTCTCCCTCTCCCTCTCCCTCTCCCTCTCCCTCTCCCTCTCCCTCTCCCTCTCCCTCTCCCTCCCCTCTCCCTACCCCTCATCCTCCCCCTCCCCCTCCCCCTCCCTCTCCCCCTCCCCCTCCCCTTCCCTCCCCCTCCCCTTCCCTCCCCCTCCCCCTTCCCTCTCCCTCCCCCTCCCCCTCCCCCTCCCCCTCCCCCTCCCCCTCCCCCTCCCCCTCCCCCTCCCCCTCCCCCTCCCCCTCCCCCTCCCCCTCCCCCTGCCCCTCCCCCTCCCCCTTCCCTCCCCCTCCCCCTCCCCCTCCCCCTCCCCCTCCCCCTCCCCCTCCCCCTCCCCCTCCCCCTCCCCCTCCCCCTCCCCCTCCCCCTCCCCCCTCCCCCTCCCCCTCCCCCTCCCCCTCCCCCTCCCCCTCCCCCTCCCCCTCTCCCCCCCTCCCCCTTCCCCCCTCTCCCTCTCCCTCTCCCTGTCCCTCTCCTCTCCCTCTCCCTCTCCCTCTCCTCTCCCACTCCCTCTCCCATTCCCACTCCCACTCCCTCTCCCATTCCCACTCCCTCTCCCATTCCCACTCCCACTCCTCGCTCCACTCCCTCTCCTCTCCCTCTCCCTTTTCTCCTCCTCTCTCTCCCCCTCTCCATCTCCCCCTCCAAGAGTTCAAAATAGCAATCCTCCTGTCCGGATCACCTCAAGATCTTTTGTGCAATTTTACATCCATTCACTTATCAATTTACAAACCTGACAGGAGGGATACCATTGTAAAAAATGAACATAAAAATTGAAAATTGAATGATTGAATGAATTTGCAAACAATGAACAAAGGAGTTGTACACATGTCATTCTTTTCCTCTCTGATCCACAGCTACCACGTAAGAAATAATAAAGAGGGCACAAAAACTCACATAAGTCAATTGAACAGATCATTAATATTATTGTCTTCTTAGCCAATACCTTTATTATGAACATAAGAAGGCAGGTTTTTGGCTTCCTAGGATCTATTGCAAAATATTTCTGAATCTAATGTTACCCATGTCTTACTTCCATACCAGAAACCTGCTTATCCAATGATTCGAGCTTTTTTACAATAAGGGTACTTCTTTTGAATTGTCAAAAATTACAGCTACCACCATTACATTGACAAAATTACCGCAGTTTTCAAAATCCTTTGTTGATTAATGCATTTCCGACCTCTGTTGAATCCCCTACAGAACTTCAAATTAAAGTTGAAACTCCAAGTCACAAATTCCTCGTTATCTCATCCCCAGGTTACCAAGACCCTTCTAAAACTAAAACAAATTGCTATCCATGGAGTGCGTGAACTGCAATATCATTGTATGTAATATCAACATTACCTGTTAGAGAGAAACTAACTCTGGCTTTGGATGTTTGATGGCTTTCCAGATGAGTATATCGTCTGAAATGTCATCTAGATCAATTAAATCATACGAGCTTTTGCCAACGCCGCCACCACTTGAAGAAGCACCATTGGTTGTTCTTTCTTTCTTCACCGAGCCAATAATTTCTGCGGTTTCCCAAAAAAAATTATGTTACTTTCAAAAGAAAATCCATAATTTCAGCTTAGCTATTTCCAATGTCTTCACACATTGCATTTTGGGGCATGGAATATGTAAAAACCACATTTTGGTAAAGTTTAAAAATTGGCACAATTGTGCATCTGAATCATTCATTTCAAGACATTGTCCTCCGATAGGGACTATTTAAGCCATTTTTATGCAATTGTCATGGAGATTTACACTGCCAGCAATAAATAAGGGACTGTTATGATTATGACCAGGAAATCTCAAAAACTACAAGAACCTGAGTTAAAACGAAAAATTGAGAGGTTGTTCTAACTTATAAGAAGTATACCGTGAATCGCTTTTAGTGTTAATGTTTTTCTGCCACTGAAAACATCTTTTCTCCATACACACTTGTCGGATTGTGGATCTGATGGTTGCGATTGAAAGGTAAGATTCTCAGCTTCCGATTGGCGGTCTCAAATTAAAAATCGGACAAAAGTGTACGGAGAAAAGATGTTTTAAGTGGCGAAGAAATTATTAACACTAATTGCGATACACGGTGTACTAATTTCTATGAAATATTTTCTAGAGAAAAACGATCGGCACAAAATGACTAATTACCTGGAACCTTCTCTAACACAAAAAAAATGACAGTCATGAAAAAATTACATACTCCTTTTTTGTTTACGAAGTTGATTCTTCAACATGTTCAATTTTGTATGAAGTGTCTTGTTTTATACAAGTTTGTTAAACTCTTAAGAACAAAAGAAGTCTGTCCAGGTTTTATCCTATTGCGATCTTGAAAACTTTTCTGGCATAATTATTGCAGGTCCCAAGATATATTGATACAATTAGTGTATTTATTAGTGTTGGGTATCAAGGACCACTTGCCAATATTCGATATGTACCGAATTTTAGGTACCCAATAATCGATATATCGCTTCAATATATCGAGAAGCTAAATATCGTGATATTTAGCCGATATATCAGGCCGATATGTCGATATATTGTATCGTGATTTCTGTAATTTTTTCAGACATTATGCTTGAAAAATGTGATTTCTGAAATAAGAGACAAGTGCTACTGCTCTGCTCTACTACTTTTTATGTTTTAATTTATTTATTTATTTTTCTTCTAATTTTCTATAAGGCGATTCTTCTTCTTTTTTTTTCTTTTTTATTTCTTTTTTTATATGGTTTTTTTTTTTCTGTAAATAAATATTAAGATAAAGAAAAAATTAAAGAATGCTAGTAAACTAATACTAGTAATACTAGTGCTACTGCTGCTGCTGCTAGTACTAGTGCTACTGCTGCTGCTAGTACTAGTGCTACTGCTGCTGCTAGTAGTGTTACTGCTGAAACGAACAGTGTGCAAAAAAAATATTGTTAGATCATCATTTCACTAAATTAGTGTGAGATTTTCTTTTGAAGATTTGAAGTTTTGTATGTTAATACGTATTAATTATATAAGGTACTAATTTTTCTACGGTTACATGTTGCGCCGTCTACCTTGACAAACGTAACAAAATTCACGTCATACGCGGCATATCACACATTTTTTCGTTTTTGATAAAATAATGTATTATATAA
>JBBHKE010001182.1:314392-324749 GCA_037447655.1 Zygnema cylindricum
TAAGAGTGGCCGAGTTAAGTGGTGGCGGGAGGCCAAAGCGGAACCGGAGGGGGTAGGAGGAAATGAACCGAGAGAACATCCTTCACCTTAGCGGCATCACGAGCCGCCACCCCAACATGTCGAGCCGCCTGAATAGGGTTCGCCAAAACAATATCACCGAAGATGCGACGCGCACCATCAAGCAAAACAACATCGATCCGACGCTTGGGAATAATACGAGAAACCTCCCGATGCACAGAAAAGCCCCCCTCTGAAGCGATAGTCGCAACGGCATCGCGAATAGTGTCGTGCGCGTGGATCAAATCTCCCCCATAGGAGCAACGAAGCAAGTGGACACCATCAGGCCCCAAGACGCGACCACGGGCACAAACAAGAGAGCCAAGTAAAGGAGGATGGGGGAGGCCAAGGCGAAACCGGAGGGCGGTGGTGAATTGAGCCGGTGAGAATCAGAGAGTGGACAAAATCGGTGTAGCCAAAAGCAAATATCCAGAACCAGGTCCACCACAAGAGAGAAGACGAGCACGTGAAGAATCGAAGGGAAGCGCCTTGAGAAGGTCGGATTTAATGGCGGCGAGAACCCGATCAGAAATCGATTTCTAGACACGCTCAACAGATTTTGTAACAAGGGTGGAGAAAATTGGCACATCCACTAGGGCACGGGGAGAAAGAGAACGTGACGCGTCCAATAGAGATCGCAGGAAGGCGAACACACCGTCTGAAACCCGAGGGATTACAATAGCAAGAACTGGATAAGAGCTCTCGGGGTGCCATCATAATCTCTTTCCACGTAATATCCCTCCCAAGCAAGGCTTCCTGTTTCTAGGTGGTTTGCCAAACTATGGACTACTTAGATGCTGAACAATCGAAACACAAACACAAAAACATTTTAGGAAGTTCACATCCAAATTGTTTGTGGATGATGTGTATAAAAAAGGTAAATTCTAGCTTAACCAACCACATTCCAGATTTTGTTGTCGTTAAGCTTCATGGATTCGACACTCTATTCTGCATTCATATGGCATGACTTTCCTCCGGGTTCTTCTTTACCTTATGTTTTCTTGGGCCGTCTTGCTGGGTTATGTTGGGGTCACCATGACCGTTCGATTAGCACTGAGAACAGCCTACTCCTAGACCAGCACGGAACTCCGCAGGCCAAATCTGGACTTCCAATTCCCAATCTGGTTTTTTCCGCTACCATCGACCTTCTTCCCATCGACATCAGGCCACCCGTCCGTATTGTCAGGTGACAGATAAGTAGCTTTTGCTGCAATCAGTTTGATATGAACTCAAAAGACATATAGATTCCATCGATAAGAGCAAAGTATAACGATCTTGTTAAGACATTCATAAAAAGGAATACGCTTGTAAGGAGTAGAGGACAAACCATATTTAGGATTAGAAAACACAAACTTTCTCCTCTCCGTTGCATTCACCCTGAATCCAATAAATCGACAGAAGCGTTTCTTTCTACCAAAAGTGTAAACTCTGCCAATAGATACTCCATCAATACTTCAAAGAACGAAACGAAAGAAAAGCAATTGGGAAAAGATGAGGAAAGAAAGGATTTCAGAAAACGCGAAACTATTTAAGAATCTGCAAGTCTGGAATCAAGTCTTTGGATCTAACACAAAATGCATTGCAAAACAAGAAATAATTTTGTATTCTAATTGCCCTTGGAAAGCTGGTGAGCAGAACACATAATTTTCCATCACTTTGGTGAAGCAGTCGTAAAATAAATTAATATTTTCACATCAATTGGATAACAACCTGTCCTAACTATGATTCAACCATAAGCATAATTTCAACTCACAATTTAAGCCATTATTTGATGTAAAATTTTCTCTGGAATGCAAATCTTCCACGAGTGAGAACACAAATAAACTGTTTAAAAAAAAACCTTTGCAAGCAGAGGCTATAAACAGAACAAAAAGACAAAAAGTCAAAAAGACCAAAAGAAGCATCTACATAAGCTAAGCAACACTGAGAGCAAGACATTGAAAGCAAGAAAAAAATGCAAATACTATAACCAAACTTCACCGTAAATCGCTTTTAATAACACTAATTCGACGCCCCCAAATGTTGACCCTCAAACCTAAAATAGAATTAACAATTCTATTTATTCATTTACGCTAATATAGGTACGGTTTAATTAGCATCAATGACTCTAATTTGGGCGATGTTTAAATAGTGCAGTGTACGAAATTTATCAGTCCGTACTAAAACTGCTTGTTTTTACGTACAAACGTACAGAAAAAGTGTTAGATAACGGCGTCGAGACGGGAAAGTGAGTGGCGATGCCATGGGAAAGCACCCTTATATTTCATTCATAGTAACAAAGACGGAGAAAATCAAGTGAATTTGTTCGCACATGTTCAAACGTCGACTATATGAACGTAGCCAATAGAATCCAAATTAGTGTTATATGCATATATTAGCGTTAAGCCCTTGAACCCAAAACAGAGTTAGTAACACTAATTGTTTCTCTACACTAGCTATTCCTTAACACTAATCGCGATTCACGGTGTACTAGAGTAATGAAAACCACACTATAAATGAAGTCCAAAGGACAAAATGGGTCGTTGGCCTGAAACCTAATACAAGTCAACACTAAAGGTCAAAATGACAAATATCATCAACGTGCACCGGGTAAGCGCGAAGGTAAACGTCTCAGTCGATGACCATCATTCACCACCGAGCTTTGTCGGATGAGGGGTGATGTTTGAGAACGTTGAAAGGCGACGAAGATACGTTAGCCGTAAAAAGATGACATGAGAGTTGGGGAATGGCTACTAGGTCCTCCAACTTCAAAATATCGTTGAGCGCAATCACGTAAGAAGTTGTCGAAGGAAGAGTCAACGGTTCCAAATATTTCTAAAGCAAATGGTATGAAGTTTTCAGTCGGGCGTTGGTGAGCGTCATCCCGTTCTTTAGAGGCCGTTGCATCCCGAACCGCAACACCACACCGTGAATCTCTATTACCGCTAAGAAATAATTAGTGTAAAAAAACAGTACGTGTTAGCAACTATAAATTGGGTTTAAGCCCTTTCGCCAAAAAAAAAGTAACTCTAATTTATGCATAACTCTAATTTGGGTGTATTTTCCCCATAGTGTAGCCAGTATAACTTGTGTTCACATTGAACATGTGGAAACAAGTTTGCGTGATTTTCCCCCGTTGTTAGCACTAGGAATCAAATTTGAGAGCACTTTTTTGCGTCGACGCACTCACTACGCTTTGTACTCAAATCTGATTTGATTGGAAAAGAAGTCAGTTAGGTGAGCTTAAAAGTATAAATTAAGACTTAAGATTTCATTAAGATAACTTTTTAGTCGAAAGTTCACCATTAAGAGAAAAACACTTCGAGTGCCTTTTTATGGACCACGTCGGCTAGTAAAATGCATGAGACTGATCAGAATTTATGAATGAAACTCTGTCAATCTCTCAATTTTATATAGTACTACATGTACGTGTAGTGAAACAAGATCAACGACGAGACTACCTCGTCGTTGAACCAACTACGAGACCACCTCGTCGCTAAACAAACGACGGAACTGCCTCGTAGGTTGTTTAGGTGACTTAAGTGTTTACGTGAGTTGTCGTGGCTTTGGCTAAATTCCTAATTAGGGTGGTAGCTTTTGGTAGTTGTTTTGTTGAATTAACTATGGCAAATCTAACAGTAAATGCACCAACCATCACGGAACAACTACTGAATCCTAGATGTATGGCTCACAATCAGAGGAGGACGATGACTAGGGTTGATCAAAGGTTGAGATGTAAAAAGAGGTACTTGAGTGGGAGATGAGACCTAGAAAGGGTGGGAGTGTTATTGCGCGTTGTTGTTGACACAGATGGGGAACAAGGAGAATAGGGCCTAAATAAAGGGTTGAATGTGCAACCAATTATGGTTGATAAAGGGGAGGGTTTGGGATAGGGGTCGACTTTAAAGGGAACAATAGCTTGGTACAGATGTATGGAGGTGATGGTTTGTCACAGTTTGGGGTTGAGGGTGTGAGGATGTCAGAGGGTTAGGAGATGGTTGAGGTGGCGGTGCGATAGTGGTTGGTCTAGGAGTCGACACCCGCGAGCTAGACGACCGTAAGAGAGTGTTACCGAGTCGCAAACACGTATGACTTGGAATAGGAGCGTGACGCTTATTGTTTTTAAGGGACCATATGAAGAGGTTGTAAAGAAGATATTCTACCGAAAGACAAACTCACTTGCGAACCATGCTAGTTTTTTCTCTAATACCGTTTACTGAGATTGGTCTTGTCATACGTCGCAAACCCAAATTCCCTAAATGAAACTGAAAAGGCCTCAATTGAAAACCCTTTTTTTTTCTTTTTAATTGTTTGTTTTCTCGGTTGCTTTTTGGTCCGGGTGTCTTATGACCTACTTCAGTTTGTTATGATCATTGTTTGTCACGCATCATCGGCAACGTAGAAGACTGAAAGCTCCCACCAAGATGTCCACTCACCACAAAGGTGGCCACTCACCCGAACGGAAATGCAAAACCTTGTCTATACATTACTCCTTATAGCTGTTTACTATGTGATAGATGTGTGACTGCTTAATGAAAGTGGTTGATAAAGAAAAGGAAAGGTGGATGTCACGGAAATTAATGTGTCAATTTAGAAGACGAAGGGCAAAAGAAACACGAGAGCTGGTAAAAAATAAAGAGTTTGCTAAAGATTGTTGTGTTATGTAATAACCGGATGTGAAACCAGTGATAATTCGAGAGAGAAATACTAAAACTAAAAAGAAGAAAGAACGTGAAATCTAGCCGGAATGATGAGTTCGGAAAGGGTGGACGAATGAGAAGCTCAGATTTTGAACAAGCTACCTTTTAACTATGTGGATGCAAAATTTGGTCATAGGATGGAAGAGAAAAGGGCGGCAACGAGTTTAAGAAGCCATGTTCGAGAAGACGTCGATTAAGTGGCGAAAAAAACATTTTGCATCGAGAAATTTGATATAAATGGGAAAAAACATGACCACTTTATTAGAATACACTAAATTGTGTTATGCAACGTGGCTCATTATGGGCCACAAAACTAAATAATGTCAGTAAACAATAATTTATGACCTTGGGTAAAAACAAAACAATCCGAGTGTACGACCTCAAATTTTTATGCAAAGCAAAAGTCACACCAGTTTTGGAAGTTTCCAAGCCAAAAACATTAATGGTTGTGGAAAAACTTCCATTATTTTAAATAGAATCAGAGATTGATAGTATAATTTGGCTTTAAATAACAATAATGTTACTATGAAAATTCCTCGAGGGGAGTTTGGCTTATCAACATAAAAAAAAAACAAAGACTATAACAGCTCAGGACACACAAACTAGAATAAAAAAGGCCGAAAACATGGTAAATCATGTCTTTTCTTCACTTTAAAAAAAAAATTACTAATGAATTTTTAGGACAAATACACTTCAACTTTCAACTCTAAAACAAATCCACAACCCTAGTGATTTTCCCTGTCCTTTCTCCTCTTTAACTACCATTTCCTTCCATTCTCATGCCCCCAAATGCATAAAATTCCTAGAGAAATTTAGAAGCATAGACAAAAAAAAACAAAAAAAAGCCCTCGAAACAAAAAAAAAAAAAACTTGTAAATGACCATACAGAACAAATACATTTAATGCTTCATTTTCTAACAAATGCAGGTTATTCGTGAAAATTACTGGTCCAGACCAAGAAAGTCTTTTCAGATTTTGTACGTTTTTGTCCATATGCCACACGCCAAATTAATCGAGAATCCGTACCATTTCTATCACTCACATTGGCTTCAAAAAGTGTTGTTTTTCCTTAGAGAGGAAAAGGAAGGAAGAGGGAGAGAGGAAAAAGGAAGGAGAGGGAGAGAGGAGAAGGGAGGGAGAGGGAGAGAGGAAAAGGGAGGTAGAAGGAGCATGAGAGAGAGATCTTTTAGTATGGGGCCCTCCCAACAACAAATTTCTTAAGCGATTCATATGATAGAAAAGAGCTACAGCTGTCACGGTATCGAGTAAACTGACGAAAATTTCTATTTAACATTTTTGCGACGGAAATTATTTTTGAAAAAAATTCGCCGCGGTTTGCGGATATGTCCGTACAAAATAATGTGACCGTTGAGCTGTTTAAAATTTTAAATATGGTGAAATAGTTTGAAATGGGTATGTGACTATATGTGGTAGCCCCATACTATACGCATTTTTCGGTAATGTACGTTATAAAATATAAATTTATAATACAGTACTACTGTAATACACATGTATATAGTATAATACGCGAGTGTTACTGAAAAATCGTATGAAGAGTTTCCCAAAACTTTTCGCACGTTTTAACTCTAGACTAAAAGATTCGTTTTTTTTTTTGAATTCTCTCCTTCTCTCTTCCTCTCACACGTCCCTTCTTTTCTCCAACACTCTCTCTCACCCTCTCCCTTTCTACCTCTCTTGTCTTTCTCTCGCTCCCTCTCTACCTCTCTCCTGCCTCTCTCTCGCTCCCCCTCTCTCTCTCCCCCCATCTCTCTCCCCCTCTCTCTCTCCCCCTCTCTCTTTCCCTCTCTCTCTCTCCCTCCTTGTCCCTCTCTCTCCTCTCTCTCTCCTCTCTCTCTCCTCCTCTCTCTCTCTCTCTCTCTCTCTCCTCTCTCTCCTCTCTCTCTCTCTCTCTCCTCTCTCTCTCTCTCTCTCTCTCTCTCCTCATCTCTCTCTCTCTCTCTCTCTCTCTATATATATATCTCTCTCTCTCCCTCTCTCTCCCCCCCCCCTCCTCGCTCTCTCTTCTTTCCCCCCCTCCCTCTCCCTCTCCCTCTCCCTCTCCCTCTCCCTCTCCCTCTCCCCTCTCCCTCCCCCTCTCCCTCTCCCTCTCCCCTCCCTCTCCCTCTCCCTCTCCCTCTCCCTCTCCTCTCCCTCTCCCTCTCCCTCTCCCTCTCCCTCTCCCTCTCCCTCTCCCTCTCCCTCCCTCCCTCTCCCTCTCCCTCTCCTCCCTCTCCCTCTCCCTCTCCCTCTCCCTCTCCCTCTCCCTCTCCCTCTCCCTCCTCCCTCTCCCTCTCCCTCTCCCTCTCCCTCTCCCTCTCCCTCTCCCTCTCCCTCTCCTCTCCCTCTCCCTCTCCCTCTCCCTCTCCCTCTCCCTCTCCCTCTCCCTCTCCCTCTCCCTCTCCCTCTCCCTCTCCCTCTCCCTCTCCCTCTCCCTCTCCCCTCTCCTCTCCTCCCCCTCTCCCTCTCCCTCTCCCTCTCCCTCTCCCTCTCCCTCTCCCTCTCCCTCTCCCTCTCCCTCTCCCCTCTCCCCTCTCCCTCTCCCTCTCCCTCTCCCTCTCCCTCTCCCTCTCCCTCTCCTCTCCCTCTCCCTCTCCCTCTCCCTCTCCCTTCCCTCTCCCTCTCCCTCTCCCTCTCCCTCTCCCTCTCCCTCTCCCTCTCCCTCCCTCTCCCTCTCCCTCTCCCTCTCCCTCTCCCTCTCCCTCTCCCTCTCCCTCTCCCTCTCCCTCTCCCTCTCCCTCTCCCTCTCCCTCTCCCTCTCCCTCTCCCTCTCCCCTCTCCTCCTCTCCCTCTCCCTCTCCCTCTCCCTCTCCCTCTCCCTCTCCCTCTCCCTCTCCCTCTCCCTCTCCCTCTCCCTCTCCCTCTCCCTCTCCCTCTCCCTCTCCCTCTCCCTCTCCCTCTCCCTCTCCCTCTCCCTCTCCCTCTCCCTCTCCCTCTCCCTCTCCCTCTCCCTCTCCCTCTCCCTCTCCCTCTCCCTACCACCATGGTAGTAGCCAAGAACGGCCGTCAAACGTTCGAAGTCAAAGTGACCGACAGTCAAGACGTGGAGTTTCCTCAAGTGTCACATAACGGTGTGACATATGTCACAGCTAAGCCTGATGCAGAATTTGAAGTGTATGTGGAACGTCTCCATGGTGGAAATTCAGTTTCAATAGTGGATCTCATGTGAGTTTCATTACTCTGTTTGACAAACCTTTACCTATAGATGCGTCTTTTTTTCCTGTTTATAGCCTCTCCCGCTTGTGAATTTTTTTTTGGAAACAGTTTATTTGTTTCTCACTCATGTGAGATTTGCATTGCAGAGAAAATTCTACATCAAATAATGGCTCAAATTTGCGAGTTGTATTTATGCTTACGGTTTACTCATAGTTAGGACAGGATAATATCCAGTTGATGTGATTTTTTTTATTTTTTTTACGACTGCTTCATCGAAGTGATGGAAAATTCTGTAATTTTTTTTGCATTTTGTGTTATATCCAATGGGCTTGATTCCAGACTTGAAGAATTTCCATTTTTATTAACTCCTTTCTTGTTTATTTATGCTCTTGCCTGTGATATATCTTTTATCAATTACTTTTTTTTTATTATGTTTTTGCAGTATTGATGGAGTAAATGTCGGCTTTTGTTACAATCTTGATAGAAAGGACCCCTGGTGTCGATTTATCGGATTCTGGGCGAATACAACGGAAAGGAGAAAGTTTGTGTTTTCTAGTCCTAAATATGGTTTGTCCTCTACTCCTCACACGCATATTCTTTTTTGTACATGCTCTAACAGGGTCGTTTTACCTTTAAAATCTTGCTCTTATTGATGGAATCCATATGTCTTTTAAATTCATATCAAACTGATTGCAGCAAAAGCTACTTATCTGACACCTGACAATATGGACGGATGGCCAGATGTCGATGGGAAGAAGGTCGATGGTGGCGGAAAATACCAGATTGGAAAGTTGGAAATCCAGATTTGGCCTGCTGAGTACCGTGCTTGTCCAGGAGTAGGCTGTTCTACCTGCCAATTGAACGGTCATGGTGACCCCAACATAGCCGAGCAAGACGGCCCAGAAAAAGATAAGGTAAAGAAGACCCGGAGGAAAATCATGTCATCTGAATGCAGAATAGAGTGTCGAATCCTTGAAGGTTATCGAGAACGGAATCTGGAATGTGGTTGCTTAAGTTTGTATTTACCTTCTTTATACACATGATCCAAACAGGTCTACTCTCCACATACAATTTGGATTATAATTTCTCACAATTTTTTAGTATTTGTGTTTCAGTTGATCAAAATCTGATCAGTACCTAAGCTGTTTATGGTTTGGCAAATCACCCAGAAACAGGAAGCCTTGCTTGAGAGGGATAATATATGGAAGGAGTTTATGATGGCATCCCAAGAGCTCTTATCCAGTTCATAAATCAAGACAAGAATGATAATCATGTGTTTGATTGTTTCATGTGTTTGATTGTTTCATGTTCTCTTCTTTTAAACAGGAAGCAGCGAAGCTAAAACCAGAAGACGACAAGAAGTTTTTTTTGTCGCCAAGTATTTCGGTTAAAGCTGGTCCCATAGCTTATGTAAGCTCTACTAAGGAGGAAACGGTGGGTCTCATTCCCTTTTGACAATATTAATTCATTTATGTATATGCACCCTTTGCAGTTGAATAAACTTGATTTTGTGAAGTGTAGCAAGCTTTTGGCCTATATTCGTCCAGTCAATGGTTCTTATTTCATTTCTTATCATATCAAAATATCAAGCCTAAATCATGTGTATTTTTTGTCCAAAATAGCACCCGGAAATTCTTCCAAAAGCCAAACATTTCTCCATAATCCTCCAATGTGAGACGGAAGAGACCCTTAGACTGAGAAATATTTTGCCTCGAAGTGTTATGCCAAATTCTGGGAGTCAAGTTCACAGGGAAGAACGAGCGAATCAAGAACGCAAGAGAGTTAGGCCAGAAGGTGAGTTTGTTTACTAATGTACGCCTAACTTGACTTTAATCTTGCTTCTTTTATAAATACTAATGTTGGGTATCGGGTAAAATCATATCGTGACAAATTCGATATTCGATAGAGGCCTCGATGTATCGTACCGGGAACAACAAAAATTATTGCGATGTATAGTACTTATGAAATTAAATGCTTTATATAATACATTATTTTATCAAAAACGAAAAAATGTGTGATATGCCGCGTATGACGTGAATTTTGTTACGTTTGTCAAGGTAGACGGCGCAACATGTAACCGTAGAAAAATTAGTACCTTATATAATTAATACGTATTAACATACAAAACTTCAAATCTTCAAAAGAAAATCTCACACTAATTTAGTGAAATGATGATCTAACAATATTTTTTTTGCACACTGTTCGTTTCAGCAGTAACACTACTAGCAGCAGCAGTAGCACTAGTACTAGCAGCAGCAGTAGCACTAGTACTAGCAGCAGCAGCAGTAGCACTAGTATTACTAGTATTAGTTTACTAGCATTCTTTAATTTTTTCTTTATCTTAATATTTATTTACAGAAAAAAAAAAACCATATAAAAAAAGAAATAAAAAAGAAAAAAAAAGAAGAAGAATCGCCTTATAGAAAATTAGAAGAAAAATAAATAAATAAATTAAAACATAAAAAGTA
>JBBHKE010001182.1:324759-350671 GCA_037447655.1 Zygnema cylindricum
GGGGGGCGTTTGGGGGGGGGAGGGGGGGGGGGGTGGGGGGGGAAGTCTATAATTTGAGGGGGGGGGGGGAGAGGGTATTGTGATGACAATGAAAGGCGGGTGCAAAAAAATTATCCGCAATGGTAAGAGGAGGTGTTGGGGTTGGGGGGAGGGGATGTGAAAGATAACAAGGGGTAGTTCTGTTTTGGTTTATATGAGAGAGAAAGGGTGGATTAGTGAGAGAGAACGTGGGAACTTGTTCATCAATAAATGTAAAAAGGGTGGTGAGGGAGGAGGGGGAGAATGGGCCGTGCTGGAAGGAATAAAGGGACATTGTCCAATGACCATACGGGTGAAAGGTGCAGATTTGACTACAATACTCCATTGGGGGGGACTTTATCGAAAGAGATTGGGAAACTGACTGGATTGATTTACTTGTGAGTGAAATTTGGGAGGGGCAATGTATCTTTTGCAACATGTAGGAATGGTTACATGAATGATTGTAGAAAATGATATAAACGAAGAGATAAATGCATCCGATTTTTGTTTGAAAATGATAGGTGGGAGGTTTAAACTTAATTTTTCTTGGATATTAGGATGATGGATATCTTTATGTGCCTTTATATAACTTTATGGATGTGAATTAGAAATATGGATGTATGGTTGTTTGGGTTGGTTGATTTCAGTATCCAAAATGGACATTTTAACATTGATCGGGTTCCAAAACCTTACAGGAAAAAAAAAAGTTTCAGTATGTAGTTCTTTTTTATCGTTATGTTTGAATGCGACGGATTAAACAAAGTTCGTTGTACTTAATAATTAGATCTCGTTGATTTTGAGATTTCCGGTGCAGGTAAAGGTCATGTGGGTGTAAATAGTCTCTTTTAGTGTACATATTGAACATCTCTACTTAGGAATTCTCGTTGTTTGGGCAAAATTTTCTGTGAAGTTCTGTTTCATAAGTGCTCTGCCAGATGTCGTTACCTTTTCTGCTTAGGAACCCCTCCCCGACGAGATGGTCCCTTATTCTCTACCATGACGGATGTGGCTTGAAAAACTCTTGACAAATTTCTTGAGGCGAATGAACAATTAGCAATCCCCCCTCTTTGGTGTTGCCCTTTCCAATTCCATTGTCCTCTATAGGAAAAATAATCAAATCTTTTCGGATTCGAACAAAGCACCTAAAGAAAGGAACCGGGTCCAAAAAGATCTCCTTATTCGGTACTTAATCCATTCGTCCCATGCTTTATCCCAAGTGTAGATTGGAGATCAAATTTTGAATTGTATCGCATACCCTATGGTTGCGATATGCGATGGTTTTGTGGACCTGATTTTGGAGAACCCTTCAAAAAAATTACTCGATAGTTCCCTAAAAAGTCGGGTGTATTGTAATTTCCACTTTTTTGAAGCTGCATGTAATTTACCAAATTGTCTTACCTTTGTATATTTTTCAACACTAAAGACGTGTTAGGGAGAGTTGGGTCTCAGAGTCCACCGTGGGTAGTTGGCGACTCATTTTTTGTGTTAAGGATATCCCTATGTAAAGCCTGTTACCTAGCTTTCATAAACTCTCTTGTTGCATTCCTTTTAGGAGGAGTGCTTTTAGTTAGTTCACTTGCACTCTTAAATGGAGCTGCCCTATCTCACCAATTGGAGAGGCTGCTGCTTCGTTTATTACTCCTCTGTTTCCAAAGGTGTGCTCCCTTGGCAATCGGGTCCTTCCCCTCCGATATCGAAGGTGTGCTCCCCAAGTTTTATGTTGTTTCCCTAGCTTACGCACCTTTCGCCCCTATTGGTTTCTGATAAGATGCTTCCACCCTTTATTTCTTCTTAGCTCGCAACTCCCCCTTGTCTCTTAACCAACTCTTTTCCCCTTTGTCCCTTTTTTAATGTCCACCTTTTGCCCTTTCCTTTAAGCTATTGCTTGAATTATTCTCCACACAGCTTAGGTTGCTGTCATAAATTTCTCCACACTGATCATTGCTGTCCCAAGTGTCATTTCCATCCTGTCAGTCACCTGTGATAGTTCCATCGCTTTCCTCTGCCCAATTGAGGAGGCTTTCAATCCAAATTCCCATCCCTCGCATTGAGTCTGAGAAACCCTCCCTTACAATTTAGAGGCTTCAGCTTCTTCCTGATCCCTATCCTTGACAAACTCTGTCGGTCTAACTTCCCTCACGGGAATCTTTAGTTTCCTACTCTATCTGTAGTAGTTTTGCAAGATCCAATTCTTCTCTGCCAGTCTCTCCCAAGGCCCTTACATCTTCCTTTCTGATGGCATTTAGATCCCTAATAACCCGAATTCAAATCCTCTTATCACTGCCCCTCAAATCACATTTCAGCTTGTAAAGCTCCTGATCGAGCTAGGCCCTTCCTATTTTTGCTCCTCCTGGTGCACCTCTTTAGTTCCTTACACTCTGGCCATGTAGGCTCGGTTCCGTTGCCAAGACTCAACCCTTCCAACCTCTTTAGCACCTTTCCCACTTTCCTCTTCATGCTCTGTAGACCCTCGGCCCTGCGCCTTACCTTCTATTCGCTTTAGAGCTCTACTCATTGATTTGACCACCCCTTCAACGCAGAAACCCAAAAAGGCACAACTGATGTTTAGCGGTTCTCGGGCAACAGCCACTCATTTGGAATCCACGGGAAAACTTATTTTTCCTCAAAGTCGCTTGTTTTGTTTATCTGTTGCAAATCTAGGGAGTATACTAACGTGCCCATTAGGCTCTATGGTTGTCGACGTGAGGCCACTGTCCTTACATGTCTCCTCTTTTCTGTTCTCCGAGGGAATCATGCTTCCAGCAATTTTTGTCTTTTTTTTCCTTACTGGGAAGTAGTTCTCCTCGTTATAACCTCCACAATGTGCTCTCTTAGATTGCCTCCTCATCCGATTCAGAGCTTGTAATAGACGTAATGATCGAATGTTCCCATTTCAAGAAACTTCCCTTTCCGTCCTGTCTCTCAAAGTTGTGGTGGCTCCTGTTTTTGCCCCAGCCTTCTCGAGGACATATTCTAACTGCCTCACCCTTTTATGTCTCCTCAGGACTAGCCCCTATCAAAAGTGGGCTTTTCAAAAGGATTATATTACAACCCTGGTCACAAGGGAGGTGAATTAATTCCTTGCAATCTCCTCACCTTTGGTACTTTGATCCCCATGGGAGATCCCATCTCGCTGTCTACCCGTTATGACTTGTCCTCTCTTTTACCGGCAAGGGAAAGGGAACCAAAGTCACTGGATAATACGGTTGATCGGGGTCTTCTCCAAATTCATACACTTCCTCCTCTGTCCTTTCAACTGAATCTCGGAGCTCTTCGTTTCATGCACTCTCGAAACCCAAATGCTCCCGAGCTGCTCTTTGAAATCCTTCTAATGAGACTGGAATATCCCCTTAAACTCCTACAACTCTCTAGGAAGAACAACGGCCTCCGAACCTCAGACTAATTCCTCCATCATAAGGAAGTCAAGTCTCCCATTCCGTGAGACCACCTCCAAATATCTTTAAGTGCCCCTTTTGAGATTACCCCAATCTGGCCTTCCAATTACCCTCTTTAAGCCACCCTGAGGAGGAAGTGCCTCCGCGGCTTCTATCGTTCACAAAGATCGGTCTCCGCTTGTTCTCCTTTCACCGCCTCCTTTACAGTTGTCCCCAAGAGAAGGTCCCCTCTTGCCCGATCACATACCTCGGAAACTTGTCCGTTTGGCGGCCTTCGTGCCTTTTCCCGCTATTGCCTCGTTTACCTCTCTACCACCCGACTCCTTATTTGGTTAAACCCTCAGCAAAATCCATGGGACTTAGCTCTGCATCCACACATTGGTCCTTGGCCTGCGTAGCCGCCCGTGACCCGTAGGACTCCTCACGGGAACCCCAAGGTACAAGGCGCTCATGCCTGGTACTTTTCCCTAATCAACAGCTGGTCAACATGTAGGGCCAATTGCCGTACATCTACATTGGTCCAAAGCGCGGAGAGGCACTCCTGTAAACTCCGGAACCCCCGATAGTGGTAAATGATTTATTATGTTTTTTTCTATTTTATCATTGTTCATGCGAATAAATGTGATTGTGTGAAAGAACATCGTAAATTACGAAGTTTTTTTTCCTCGATATTTTTCTTTAACTTTTTTTATAATTGGTTTTGGTGTCACAGATTCTTATTTGGTTGCGAGCTGACTCGAAGCATTCCATCATCCATCGGTCAATTGAAATCGCTCCAAATCATGTAAGACACGTGGCACTATGGTTTTGTTACGCATAAAATTGGTTGGGTTACGTGTTAAATTGTGTTCGCAATAGATATAGCTTGGTGACCTTGTCGAAGTTACCCAAAAGCAAACTCTTTTTTTTAATTAAAGTTTTTATTAGAGAAAATCTTAATATAGAAATTGAAGTGACTTAATGGTGGACTAGGGCAGAGGGAGGGGGGAGGGATGTGGAGATCATGACTGAAACAGTTGTGGATTGGAAAATTTATGGTGTGGGAACATAATATTTTGCAACAGTTTGTTTTTTTCTTCCACTTCTTACAAATCGTCTTTTATTGCTTTTGCGTTACTCTAATATCATTTTAAAAGGATAAGATGTTTGAAATAAGAGAGGGAAAGCAAAATGAAAGGGGTGAAAAAAATATACATGTATGTATTATAGTAGATACGAGTATCCATATATTTATAATTCATAAGCATATGTATGTTGGGAAAAAATTAAAGAAAGATGTAAATTTTGATTTAAAATCTAAAATGTTGGCTTTTTTTTCATCATTCTTTCCTTTTTGTGTGAGATCTACACATATTGATTAAAATTAGTTTTGTTGATTTTTGGCTCATTCATTTATTTATTAAATTGCTTAAAATATGAGATAAATTGTAGGGAAGCAAAGAGAGGGGCGAGAGAAAGTAAAGGGAGGGGAGGGGAAAAGAGGGTATTGCGAACAAATACCATTGCAAATCGGTATGTTGTATTTTGATATTAATTTTTATTCCTCGAACTTTGAGTTTTTCTTATTTTTCTTATGGTTGGTTCTGGGAATGCTGTGTCACAGAGATCTTTGGAATAACCAGTTGAGCGGAAATATTCCATGGTCCATCGGTCAACTGAAATCCCTCCAACAATTGTAAGGCTCGTGACACCATGTTACGCATCAAAAGTACCCTTCAAATAGAAATGTTATCTTACAAAACTAATTCCCTCGATTGATGGTTGTAAAAGACTTAGTTCGGTATTTCTGAAAAGTTGCATAGTTATTCGATTTTTGTATGTTAAGAATATTCAGTTGTAGAAATTTTAGTGAATTCTTAAAAAAGGGCAAGAAAAAGCGCGTGGGCCTGGTACGGGGCCGGGAAAAGGCACTACTAGATCCGGATGGAAAACCACGCATTTATCGGATGTGTGTTTTTCTTTTTGTTTTTTTGTCTGGTTTTCTCTATATTGGTTTGCATTTTTTTTTATTAACGGAAAAAAGGATGAAAGAGTGGGTAAAAACCCATAAAGTGTGGAAGTTGTGCAATACATAATAGTATTTTTTTGTCCTCCATTTCATATCTATTTTATCTGTTGGTTTTGATGATGTTTTTTTTCTTTTTTTAGTCATCTGACATGTATATATGTGAATCATTGGAGGGAGGGAAAAAAAAAGAGGTGGAAGAGATAAAAAATATACACGTTTTTATTATTTTTATGCATAAATTTGTTTAGGGAATATACTAGTTAAACGAACTTTTTTTAATTTAAATTTAACATGATTTCTCAGGTTATTTTTTATCATTTTTTTTTAGTTTTATTATCTATATATGTTGTTGAAAATCGGTTATATCAATTTTGCGTAATTTGTTTTCTTTTTATTATTATAGTAAAAATAGAGAGAGTGAGTGACAGGTCTTAGCAAAATGGGAGAGAGGGTAAAGAAGGTAATATTGTGGTTGCGTGCAAACAAATACGATTTTGTGTGGAAAAAATGTAAATTGAAATTGTTTATCTTCCCTCGAAATTTGAATTCTTTACATATTTTTTTATGATCTAGTTTTGTGGGTGCTGGGTGTTCTAGACGTCTAAATCAAAACCAGTTTATTGGAAGCATTCCATCATCCATCACTCAAATGACATCCCTCCAATACTTGTAATACACATGACACTATGGTTGTGGTACGCATTAAAAGTTAAATTTTAATGGAAATGGTCTGTTATAAAAAATAGTTCACGGAATTGAGTTACATTTTTTTTCTTATTTAAAAAAGTTATTTATAGAAATCGAATGAGGGTGTAAGATAGGAAAGTCAAGGGCTTATGGGGCGACTGGGGTAGAGGGAGAGAGAGTCGATCATGATTGGAATAAAAGTAATTTTCTTTATAACTAATAGATCATTGAAACTGCTCTGAAGTTTTTATGTGGGAGTTTGAATCTCGGTGTGAATCTAATGATAGAGTAATTTCAATTTCAAAAGTTTGATGTTTTCATTTTTTTTTTTTTTTTTACATGCAAAAAATAGGAATTGGAGAATGCTATGTCATCAGGTGGAAGTAAAAAAAGAAAGGGGCAGTGTTCTAATAGTACGACACCTTTTATTTTTTTTTGTTTTTTTTTGGTTGTGCGGATTATTTATTCTTTTAGTGGGAGGGGAGAGGGAGCAATAGGTGGGAAAGGGAGTGTTGGAATATGACAACTTTGCATTTTGCAATAATTTCTTTTCCTTCGATACTTGTCAGCTCTTTTTTTTCTTGGTCTAACTGATGAATTTGATCATTAGGATTTTATTTTTGTTATTATTATTAATACATAATTTTGTTGATTATTTTTTATTGTTATTATTATTACTATTAATAAACTGGTACTTGCACTATTGTTAGCACTATGGTCATTAGTGTTACTCTTTTTATTGGCACTATGATTACTACTATTACTACTGGTATAATACCAACATTATTGTTATTGTTATAGTTTTTTTTCTCAATTCCAATCATTTGAAATAGATTAACCTTTGTGACGCAAAAGGTAAGGAATAAAAGACGAGGGGTAAAATATAAGACATAAATGTACTTATCCATCTATTATTTCTATGTATATATGTTTGTATAAGTAAAAAAATAGAGTAACACGATTCTTTGTTTTGAATTTATACATGACTTTATAGCACAATTTTTTTTATGTCATCCATGTTGATATATTCGTGATTGAAACCATTGGGAAATTTTAAAGCTACGTTTGTGACTACATAATTTTGTGAGGAAATGATTCAGTCTGGAAAAATTGAGTGCAAGACTAAATAAAAAAAAAACAAGAGAGGGCGAGAAAGAGTTTCAATAGCAGGGTCGAGATAAAAAGTACGAGCAAATGCATTTGTGTGTGAAAATAATATATTTTAATATTGTTTATTTTTCTGCCTCCGACCTTTTTCATCTTTTGTAACGCTTGTTTTTGTCGATGACCTATGTCACAGATGGTTAAGAGACAACCGGTTGAGTGGAAATATTCCATCGTCCATCGGTCAACTGACAAAGCTCCAAATCTTGTAATAAACATAACACTGGTTGTGTTGCGTATCAAAAGTAAATTTCACCTAGAAATGCTTTCCTCCAAAAATAATTCCTCGCAGCGAAGATTGAAAAAATGTTAGTCTTACTTCGTTAATTTTCAAAATCGGCAAAATTACTTGAGTTTTCTTTCATACTTCGACAACTTCTCTATTTTGATATTCTTTGCATTTGGACATTTTTGGAATTTCGACTTGTTCAACATTTTTACATTGTTTTACTATGTCATTTTTTTACATTTTGGCATTTATTGTATTTTGGCATTTTTCCAAGTTTGGTATTTTCATTATTTTGACACTTTCTTTATTTTGAAGATTTTTTGCCTTTGGACATTTGGTGAAATTCCACAATTTTCATGTTTTAGATCCTTCACTCTCTCCCTTTTCATATTTTGCGTTTCCACATTTTCGGTGTTTCCGCATTTTCAATCTTTTTTTATTTTTTGCGTTTGGACATTTTTTGTGTATAGAGGGTATTTGCGTTTCGACTTTTTTTTATATTGTATTTCAAATTTGTTTGCTGCTTACATTTTTCATTCCAAATCATAGAAAATGTATAATATTTATGTCTTGTGGATAAGGTATAAATATACATGTATACCTATTATTTACATGCATGTATGTGTGTGGCAACATGCGTTTTTTGTTTTAAAATTTGACATGATTGAATCGTTCCTTATATTTTCTGAAATGTACATATATATATGTATATATACATAAATATGTATGTGTATATATATATGTATATATATACATATATATATGTATGTATATATATATATATATATATGTATGTTGCCACAAATTTGTTATGTCGATTTTACATCTCTTTTTATTTTTAATGTTGGAAACCTTAATGACAGAAAATATCAAATTGAGGGGGATGTAGGGCGGAGAAAATATTGGTTTTGCAAATGTTTCGTGTCACAAATGTCCAAATGACAACCGCTGAGTGGACGCATATTAATTCAAAACCTTGCATTGACCGAATGGTTATTTTTCCTTCTATATTGTGATGATACTTTTTTTTTTATGCAATGTAAAGGAGAGCGAGGAGTGCGATAAAAGCCATAAAGTATGAAATATTGCAATTTGCATTTTTTCTTCCCTTTCCGTTTCTTATCAATTTTTTTATTGTTTTGCCGATCATTATTTTTTTCGTGTTTTTTCTATTTCAATCATTTGAAATGGAGTTATCCATGTGAAGCAAAGGAGCAAAAGCAAAGGGAGGTGGTTGGAAGAGATAAGATGTAAATATACATATATGTGCATATGTTCACTATCGTATACGTGGCAAAATGTTAGAAAAACGCGTACTTTTTATGTGAATTTTCGCATCATTTGTTCACACTTTTTGTTTTATTGTTTTTCTTTTTAATATTTATGTACTTTTTTCATGATTGGTTATGTTTTTTTTATTTGATTTTTTTTCTAGTAAAACAAAAGGAAATGAGTGAGAAATCGTAGTAAAGTGGAGAGAAGGGGGAGAAAGTTGATGGAAGGGGGTGGAGAAGAGGGGGCGCATGCTAATAAACATTATCGTGAGTTGGATATTGTATGTTGATATTATTTTTTTTCCCGCGGCATTTGAGTCTCATTTAGATTACGTTTGGTTTTGCGGATGCTATGTTACAGAGATTTACAAAACAACGAGTTGAGTGGAAGCGTCCCATTGTCGGTTGTTAAATTGACATCTCTCAAAGAGTTGTAAGACTCATGACACTATGGTTGTGATACGGATCGAAAGAGTGCCTTGTATTGAAGTGGTTTTGTTGCAAAAATATAATTCACTGAATTATAGTTTGTCAAAAGCAAATCTTTTGTATGTTTTATTTTATTTTATTTAGGAACTTCAAATTTAAAAACTTTAAGTGACTTAATGGTGAAAAAAGGGAGAGAGGGGGAGGGCGCTGGGTTGGATGTAGGGGGGCTGAAAAGATCATGATTGAAATAGATTTGGATTAGAAAACTTACAATTCACGAATGTGTCGTTTTTACTTCATTTTTTTAGTGGTTTTTTTATTTTTTTTCGAATTAATCTTTCAATACGACGAAAGAAAGAGAAAAGGGGTAAAATCGTGGCAAAAGCATTGTGGTGTGGTGTGCGATCCCTTTTTAAACATCTTATTTTTTATACATATAATCATGGATTTTTATAGTTTGCCGACTTTTTTTTTCTTCTACAATGGCGGACCATCTTTACAGTTATATTAATGGCAACTACTTCACGGGGCCAATTACCAGAGTCAATGGCCTTCCCTATTGTTATTATTTAAGCTACAATTGCCTGTTTGGCTCAAGAGTTCCATCCGGGTGTGCATCCACTGACCAGCGAAGTAGAAGCGATTGTGGTGCGTTTTGCAATGCGACCCAACCAGGAGGCACTTGTGGGGGAGACGGCTCTTGCTCCATTGGCAAAAATGGGCCATCGTGCGCATGCAAAAAGGGATACAACAATAAAGCGAACAAGTTCGTCTGCAAATGTATGTATTTTTATTTGTACGATGGAAGCTAAACATTCTATTATCCAAAAAAATAAAAATGATCTGCTCTTTTTCTTTCTTTTATTATTCTTATGCATGTTTCACATAGGATACTCACAACAAGGTCTTTATATATGACAGTAATTCTTGATCTATGTGGTTTTTTGTAATGGAAAACATAAAAAAAAAAAATCGCGTGTTCAATAGACTAACATTATTTACATCCAATAGCAAAATGAATCAATTAAAAATTTAATTATATGCTTTCCAGTTGATACCGGATTTTCCTTTGCAATAAACACGAGTTTTTTTTTTTTTTATTACAATTTCGTTGAACGACAACGGATAGAAATTTCCAAAAAAAAACCACTTGTAAATATCGGAAGAGATTTTTTTCTTTTACTTTTTGCTGATTCATCTCATCCTCTCCGCACTTCCCTCTACACCCCCGAATTTTTCAGCAATTATTATTTTTTGCCGTCGGCATCCCTTCATTTCTCTCCAATTCAAGTTTTTGATAGGATCGAATCACTTAATGATCAAAGGAAGATAGATAAATAACGCGGAAGCAAGAAACAGCAAGAAGAGATCAACTCCAGCAAAAGACAAAGTTATATTTCACCGGAAGTTTTTCCCCTCTTACAAAAGATAATACTTTTCCAAAACGACTAAGTCCTAAATACTCCAAACTCAAACAAACAAAGTACAAAGGATCGCACGACGTACAAAAGTACACGCGCGAACCAATCATGCAAAAGTACACGCGAACCAACATACTATACGCGGTACTATACTAAATGTTTGAAACGTCGTAATAACTTAAAGTACGATGTACTTCGCACGCAAAAAAAACCAAAACCAAACTATAACAATACTAACACGCAACGCCAAACGAAACAAATCACACGCGAACTATAAAATACATATTACGGCGCTCAACAAATTGAGACGCCGTTTCACAAAGAATCTAACAATCCCCCTCTCTTTGTGAAACCCCCTCTCAAACTGAAAATAACCCTAGTTTAGGTCTACCCCGTAAAAGCACGTCGTAGACCGCCGCCTTAGTCAACATATCTGCGGCCTCCTCCAAAGTTGACACGTATAGGAATTCGATTTCCTTTGCAGCCACCAAGTCTCGTACGAAGTGCCACTGTATCCGGATATGTTTTGTTCGCTTGTGGAAGACCGGATTTTTCACAAGTGACATCGAGCTCATGCTGTCAGTAAAAATCTGCAGACAGCCAATCATAATCCCCAACTCACCAAGCATCTCTTTGATCCACAAAGATGCTTTTGACGTGTGACACGCCGACATATATTCGGCCTCAGTAGAGCTTAGCGCAACCGTAGGTTGGAGCCGCGAACTCCAAGAAACCGCCGCGCCGCCCAAAACAAATGCGTACCCTGACGTGGACTTTCCACTATCGAAATCTCCTCCCCAATCAGCGTCGCAGAAAGCGATACACTGCAAAGGGTCTCGTTTGGACTTATACACCAAGCCAAACTCAATCGTACCAACCAAATAGCGAAATATTTGTTTCACTGCATCCCAATGATTCTTTTTCGGAGCGTTGCAATAACGACTGACAAGTGACACCGCCGCCGCAATATCCGGACGCGTGCCTACGCTTAGGTACATTATACTACCTACTGCCTCACGATATGGAACAGATACATTTTCTTCCTCTTCGTACTTTCTATGCTGTACTTTTGGATCTAATGGCGTCGAGACAGGTTTCGCGCCAATCATACCAAATCTAATCAAGACTTCTCTACAATACTGAGCTTGACTTAATTTAATTACACTCTCGTTGGACCTTATGACTTCTATCCCCAAAATGTAACAAACTTCTCCAATATCTGTCACTTTAAAGTGTACTCTGAGGTAATCTTTTAACTCATTAATGACAGACAGCTTGTCACTAATCATTAGAAAGTCATCGACATACACTGAAAAAATAATTTGGTCCTTTCCCTCTCCTTTAACGTACACTCCGGAATCTGAAACTGTACGAACGAAACCAAAGTCAGTAAGTACCTTATGAAGACGAAGGTACCAAGTTCTGGGCGCTTGTTTCAATCCATACAAGGACTTTCGCAGACGCCATACTTTTCCTCCCTTCGAAGGCACACCTTCGGGCACCTTCATATACACCTCTTCCTCTAATTCTCCATTTAAAAAAGCCGTCTCCACATCCATTTGATGTATATGTTTGTTTTCAGCGGCCGCAATTGCAATAAAAATTCTTAAAGAGTCGAATTTCACCACCGGTGCATATGTTTCCGAATAATCAATCCCCTCTACTTGTTGAAAACCTTTACACACCAATCTAGCCTTATATTTTACTATCTCCCCCGTAGCACCAGTTTTTGTTTTAAATATCCATTTAGCATCAATCGCCTTCTTCCCCTCCGGAAGACTCACCTCCTCAAAAGTTTTATTATCGACGATCGATTTAAATTCTTTTTCCCATGCCGGTTTCCACTTATCCTCCCAATACATAGAACTTCGTGCCTCGGCGTAAGATTGGGGATCACCGGGCATATTTTCGGTTAATGATTGCTACAAAATAAATGCCTCCTCCGAGGCCGCCGAGATAAAATAATTGGAATTTTCGATATTTCCCCCTTTGCGATCAAATGATAACCGATCCGGTTTCTTCCCCTTTGTCTCACGTTGACTCCTTCTCAATGGGATGTCGTTTTCCTTTTTATTTGCGGATATGTCGATTTCGGCTTCTTCCTCATGGAAAGAAGCACTCGGAGATTTAGAACTTATAGATCGGTGATTGTCCGAAGACAATCGAGATGTATTACTACGGATCCCGTCAAAATTAATTAATTCCGGATAAGTTTCGGAATTAGCTTTCCCCCTCTTAATATTGACGATTGGATCCGCCTCATTTTCGGAATCCGAGTCATCAAGATGAGGAAAAGAGAGAGTCTCATTCACTTCAAGAAAATCATGATTAGGAAAGAATTTTTCGGAACGAGAAATAGCAACTTTGAGATCCTCATGAAAATTGACATTGCGACTCTCTACCACTACATGACGGATCGGATCAAACACCAGGTATAAACTCCCTTTAGAGCTATACCCCACAAAAATTCCCGACCAACTACGAGAAGAAAATTTACCTCGTCGCTTTACCGATTCAATGTAAACCGTCGCTCGACATCCCCAAATTCGTAAATGGTGTAATGCAGGTTTTCGACCGAACCAAAGTTCATGAGGTGTCTTAATTCCCGAAATAGAGGTAAGTCGACGGTTGCAAATATAATTAGCCGTTAAGATCGCATCTCCCCACAAAAATTCCTTTCTTCCCGAACCGTGAATCATCGAGCGAACCATTTCTTGAAGAGTTCGATTTTTCTGCTCGGCAATTCCATTCGACTCCGGTGAATATGATGCCGTAAATTCTTGTCGGATTCCCCATTTCTTGCAGTAAGAATCAAACGCCTTAAACTCCCCGCCATTATCCGATCGGACCGCTTTTAATTTACGTTCACATTGTCGCTCGGCCATCACATGCCACTCCTCAAATATAGTGGAAGCGTCGGATTTATTTTTAAGTAGATATACCCATGTAAATCTCGAATAATTGTCAACAATAACCATGATGTATTTGTTCCCCCCTAAACTTTCAGGTTTGACGTCACCGCAGAGATCCACGTGTACTTTTTCAAGTGGATGTGTCGATCGAAAATTTGTGTCCTTAGTGGGGTGCGATTTTCGGATTTGACGACCTTGACTGCATCCGGTACAGCCGTTGACTTTTTCACCTGACATCAGATCTAAGCCGCGCGTGCAACCGGCTTTGATCATTCGTTTTAAATTCTGTTCTGACGTATGACACATGCGATGGTGCCATAACGTCAGATCTCCTTTGATTTCGGCGATCTGACTTATGATGCCGTAATCATTACGTTTGGATTTTGGTCGCCTCCACAAAAGACGACTATGAAATGCGTCAGAAACTTCGCCTTCGCCAATCGTAATTCCATCAGATCTGACGATCTTGATCGTTGAATCACCCAAAGCGTACACACTTGCGCCAGTTCGTTGGATTTGCGGTACGCTCAAAAGATTCGCAGATCCTCCCGGAATATATAGTACGTTCAAAAGTTGTATTTCGGTTATTCGCTCAGATCCATTTGGATCTAGCGTAATTAGATCAAGTCGCACGGTACCAAGTGTACCAACCGAAAGCACTTGGCCACTTGCGACCGTAATCTTCTTTGGAATTGTCAAGTTGCGCATTTCGTCAAATAAAGTCGCGTCAGTACAGACGTGATGCGAAGCGCCTGAGTCAACAATCCATTCTTTGTCGCTTTGCGATTCGAGTGACGTGGAATAGTGCGTAACACTCAAAATTGAAAAAATAGTCGTTTCGTCATCGCTCCCTTCGTTTCGTTCTCCTTCTCCAACGAAGTGGCCATGGCCGCCGAATCGGCCTCCACGTCCACCTCGTCCCCCTCCACCAAACCGGCCACCACCGCGTCCTCCGAATCTGCCGCCGCCTCCACCGCGGCCGCCACCGCCATCGAATTTCGCGTAGCACTGCGGGCTAATGTGCCCCCATTTCCCGCAATAATGACATTGCTTCTCTTTATCCGGGCATGAGGAGGACATATGGCCGGCCTTGTTACACCGATAGCATGTAACAGTAGACTGGTCTTGGAAAGGAGGTTGACCGGGAAAGTTTCCCCTCCTTTCGGTGCTTCTCCCCCTTCCCCTCGAACCGCCTCCTCTTCCCCTTCCTCCTCTTCCCCCACGGAGAAAATTGAGATCCGCGGGTTCTTGAGCGGATACGTTCAGAGATCCACCCGAAGCCGAAGCTTTAGGAGGACCTCCGCGGTTTCTCTCGGTGGTCTTGAGGTAATTGACAATAAACTCATAAGTCGGATTTGTTTGTGCCCAAAGAATTTCCTTGAGATAGGTAAGATTATCGGGTAAAGCATTTACAAGTCCGATCACTTTATCCTCCTCGATAATAATTCAGCCGTTATTCGAGAGTTGCTCCACAATAATATTATACTGCTTAATCGCGTCATCAATCGATTCGTTAGGCTTTATCTTAAATTGTATAAAGTCCGTGTAAGCATATTGTCCTTTATTTTGGAGTCCCTTTTCAAATTGGCCTTCGAGGGCCTTCCAACACTCGTGCGCCGTATATCGAGTAAGGAAATGGTCGTGCACCGAAGAGGTGCATGATTGCATGAGACCGGTGATGGCGGCAAGGTTTTTCTTCTTCCAAAAGCGGCGAGCCTTCGGATCATCGGTCAGCATCTTTTCCTCCCCATTCACGATCTTCCAAAGATGACGGAGGATGAGTTGAGCTTTGATGTATTTCTTCCATATTTGATAGTTAGATCCGTTGAAGAGGACGATCTTCCCCGGCATAGAAGGGATCGGCAACTCGTCATCGGATTCATATTCAAGATCCGAGTCGTTCTCGATCACAAACTTCCCCTTTCGGAGAGCCTCCCTCAAGATATCGTCATCCTCGACCCCTCCATCCGAAGCCACTTCTAAAGTATTCAAGATCGGATCCTCCTCCTCCGCTTTAAACTTTCCCTTCCGATTGGCATCCGTGATCCGTTGATCTACTAGAGTGAGAAAGCCGTCAAACAACTCATTGAGACGATCTTCGGTCAATACCACCCCTTCTTGTTTCTCTTTCTCATCTTTTGGAAGTGGGTTGGAGGGAGAGCCCCATTCAAAAGTTGTCTCTCCTCCGAAGCCGAAATCTTTCACACTCTGATCTGGAGATGAATCGGCCAGATCCGGTAGATCCAGATTAGGAGCAGCAATAGGAGAAGGTGTGGATGACGACTTCTTCTTCTTTCCCCCCATGGCGGCAAGACTTGCCACCTTGAGATCTCTTAAAGGAGCAAACTAGCTCCGATACCACTTGATAGGATCGAATCACTTAATGATCAAAGGAAGATAGATAAAAAACGCGGAAGCAAGAAACAGCAAGAAGAGATCAACTCCAGCAAAAGACAAAGTTATATTTCACCGGAAGTTTTTCCCCTCTTACAAAAGATAATACTTTTCCAAAACGACTAAGTCCTAAATACTCCAAACTCAAACAAACAAAGTACAAAGGATCGCACGACGTACAAAAGTACACGCGCGAACCAATCATGCAAAAGTACACGCGAACCAACATACTATACGCGGTACTATACTAAATGTTTGAAACGTCGTAATAACTTAAAGTACGATGTACTTCGCACGCAAAAAAAACCAAAACCAAACTATAACAATACTAACACGCAACGCCAAACGAAAAAAATCACACGCGAACTATAAAATACATATTACGGCGCTCAACAAACTGAGACGCTGTTTCACAAAGAATCTAACAGTTTTTACCCTCACCACCTAGTCCTTGGCTTTTTTCTTTCTCCCTTTGTGTAGTAGTTACTAAAAACAATAAAGTGCAAAACCAAATACTGATTTCTGTATCCATAATACTTATTGGGACATTCAGTGGAGGTGTGGTAATAATACATTTATCAATTGCGGATTTTTTTCTTTTTACTTTTTGCGGGTTTTGATGTCATACTTTTTCCGGATTTCGTACTTATTGATTGGAAAATGGGTGGGGTGAGGGGTGGGAGGAGTGGGTGTCTTGGTAAATTTTATGGCGTGTGGAAATATCGCATTTGTTAAATAATTTTTTCCTGCAATTCATAGCAATTCTTTTTTTCTGGTTTCTGAAATGTTATTATGCTTGTTATAATTATTAATAACACTGTTTATTATTGTGATTATTATTATTATTGTGATTATTATCATTATTATTATTATGATTATTGTCATTTTTATTATTGTTATTATTGTTATTCATTATTATTATTATTATTATTTTTTTTTTGAGAAATCAATGTTGTTCCTATGGCAAAAAATACTATGGCTGACAATGACTCTTCCTCTCTTTATGATTTTTTAGTGGTGAAACCGCATCCGTCACCTCGTTCTCCCTCTCCTCGCTCTCCCTCCCATCCCCCCCCCCGCCTTTCAAAATCCCCACCTCCTCGTCCTCGCCCTCGTCCCTCACCTCATTCGAAACCTCCGCCTCGCTCTCACCGTCCTTCCTCTCCTCTTCCAAAATCTCCACCTCCTCGTCGCCGCCCCCCCCCCCCACCTCGTCGCCCCCCCCAAATCTGAACATGAACGGCATATAAATTATCGTTGTTGTACAAATATCAGTTGGAGAACTTCAAAAATCGAGACGACGATAATTTAAGAATACTTAAAAATAAAATGATTTGAGTAGATGGGATAGTTTAGAGAATTCTATCTACCAGATGTAGGTATGGCTTTTAAGTCAAAGGGTAGGTTATATTTTGATCGCCGGTACTGTTTTGGGTTAATCAGATATTCGTGTTCAACAACTTTTTTTGGATGTTCGTGAAACGCTTTCCTTTTTCTTTTATAAAAAACAAGAATTTTTAATGATGTGTTCTGAGTAGAATTCATTATTGATTTTAAATGCCATATTTTGTTATTAAATTTTATTATTTTGAGTTATTGTATGCGCGTTTTTAATTACGCCTGTCCGATTATGTGATTCCGCTCGTTCGATAATCAACGCGTGTATGTTGTTGTCGGCTCTCTTCCGGAATACATACACAAGCCGTAGATACCAAAGTGTGTCCTTGTAGACATACTACATACTCTGCTACTGTAACACTAATAATGGTAAGTATTACAATTTGACTTAGACAAAAATATTCTTAATCCTCAAATCCTTCTCACACTATTATCTGTTGAGATCAGAGCTTTAATTTCAACACTCCCCTAAAGCTTTATACTTAGATAGTCACTAAGTCCAATAGCATCTCTGCAAAACTGTAACTTTGGTGTAGGGAGAGCCTTCGTTAACATGTCTGCGACCATTTTTGCATCAGCCAAATAACACAATTTGATGACTCTAGCAATCACCTATTCTTGGACAAAGTGGAACCCGATATCCATGCGCTTACTTTTAAAGTGATGGCTGCGATTGGAGGCAATGTCAATGGCATCCTCATTATTGCACCTAATGACTTGAGGTCCAGTCTGCATGTACCCAAGTTCTTGTAGAAGTGCCTTTACCCATAAGAGCTATTTAAGTGCCGAGCTTGCATCAATATACTCCGACTCCATTTTTGGTTGTGCCGTGACTTTCTTAAGCTTGCTGCTCCACTACAAACATTACGATCGCTCTGCTTCCCTTTCACCAAGGCCAATCATGTGTCCAAACTGACTACCCTCCGAGTAACATCATTAATGTACCTGGCCAGCCACTCAAGGTCCTTCCTACTTTAGTGTCTTCCCTAATTTCCATGCATACTCTCATAACGGTCCACGCATGCTCCGGAATAATGTCACACGAGAGTTAGAAGAGCCTACGGCCACAGAACGGGAGCATCTCATGCATTTTATTCCAGCCACTACTGCAGCCTCCGACTTTACGGATAGACACCGTTGCACTTTGTTGGGTAGGGTCATGGATCTTGAAACTTTAACATTTGTCTTAGGTCTTGGCCTTGGAGCTGGTCGCTACGCACAAAATCACCCCGTGCAACCAGCTGGGGGGGGGAATATGGCGGCTCCTTCACGTCTTGTTTCCTCTCGCACCTCTCCTAGTCTCAAGGATATAATTCCATTTCAGATTTTTCTCTTCCCTTCTCTCACACTTGCGGATAAGGACATCTCCATCTATGATTTCCTCAACCCTAGTCATATGTCATGGGAAATCCCGGCCTATACAGCCGTTCAATCCACAATTACATAGTTTCCCTGTCCACCACCGCACTCGACAGCTGCATTTCCGACGCGTAGCTGGTACCACTTGGTGAACTGCCTACAGCAAACCAAGGTGAAATACGAGTCAGGCCATGTAGAAATTAATGGTACGTTTAAAGTATTTTCTAGGTCTAAATAGAAATATAGAAAGAAGACGAGGCAGTCTACCTTTAACTTCTCTCTCCAACTCTCAAACTTGTCACAGTCACTGAGAAATCGGAGAGGGAGCTAGAGCCATGGCTACCTAGGATATCCAGAGGTTTACGGGAAATATATTTTAGTTAGGGGTTGATTTACTAAAAAGATATGTGCCGGCCACAAGATTTGATCCTCGTACCTGCCAGATGGCAAGCTGTAGGTAAACGGTAGCCTTAGCCGTTACGTCTTTAGCTGGTGTTAAGTACTATATGGTTTGATTTTTACTTATACATTTACAAGTAGGATAATTCATTTAACTGATACTATTTACAGGATACATAAAATCAGTAATATAAAAGTACGAACTGTGGTACGGATAAAGAAACAAATACCGCGCAATTGTTTCTTTAGCGAAATGAATACCACGCAGGTATGTATTACGGCTACGATTAAATGTCAATTTAATCAGACGGCCAGAATAAACGCCGAGATCGCCGAAGAGGATTTCGGCGTTTATGGTCATCGCCACATCGGATGACACGTGGCAAAATTACATTGTATCGTGGTATCTCCGGAGATTACAGCACCGAATCCAGATATGACATGTGTCAACATTTAGGCCATGTCGTACAATGTCTGTACAAAAAGTACACTGACAGCTGTACTTTTATGTACGAAAGTGGAATATGATTGGCTCCGTACATCAGTAGATAGAGTCTGTGAGAGAGATAGGACTTAGAAAAATTAGGAGATAGGATCCTCTCTCCCAGAGAGCTTCTGTACAAAAGGTCAACTTTGACCCTCCATAACGTACTGCTCAGGGGACCAAATTCGGAGATTCTTTTTGCTATCGACTCAAGGGATTCTTGCCTTTAAAAGGGTGCAGGTGGTCAGAGTTATTCTCTGCCAGGGTGACAGTTGTTCTTGCTGAAACACAAATGGGTCAGGGTTCCTAAAGGCTTCTTGGAAGCTGTCCACTCTGAGGACTTATGGAGGTCTCAGAGTTTCAGGCCATTCCCTTATCGCCGATGAGCAAATTGCATTTTCTCAAGCCATGGAAGCTTTCACTATCAAGATCCCTGAGACACCTAAGTGGAAGTTCGGTTCCAGTCTCACAAAGGCGGAACATGCACTATTAAGTGACACAGTCACCCGTCATATATATACGTTTGATTTCTCAATGAATGAACTTGGACTTCATTCTACTTACAAAATGTCAATCGACCTTGAAGACGATCGACCTATCTTTAAGCCAAATTACCGTCTCTCTGAAATGGAATGGGAGATGGTGGACAAAAGGTGCGTAGAATTGGAAGAAGCTCGTTTAATCTATCAGTCGGATTCCACCTTTGCCACCCCCAAAGTCATGCCTAGGAAAAAAGATTCCGACGAAAATTTTACTAAGCGAAGAATGTGTGGTGACTACCGAGAGCTCAATGCACGGACTATTCAAGACCGCTACCCTATGCCTCTTGCGCAAGAAATATTTGACCATGTAGGTGGTGCGAAGTTCTTTAGCATTCTTGACTTATGTCAAGGGTTTAACCAGATTGAAATTGAGAAAAGAGATCGACATAAAACCGCATTTTGGGGCAGTGATGGTCAGTGGGAATGGGCAGTCATGCATTTTGGTTTTAAGAATGCACCCGTTGTTTTTCAAAAGTCATGGATTTGGTGCTGGGTGGATTTAAATTTGCTCGGTGCTACATTGATAACTTGATAATCTCTTCCGCCATGGTTGTGGAGCAAGCCCGCGATATTGAGTGGGTTCTCACCGAGTTAAAGAAGGTCGGGCTGAAGTGTCACCCCGCCAAGTGTACTTTCGGTGCGGAAAAAAGTGCCCTATCTCGGCCAATTTATTTCGGCTGAGGGCATCACCCCCTTGGAAGCTAATGTAGAGGCAATCACCAAATTGCTGGCTCCCACCAATTTCACTAGTTTGAGGGCTACCATTGGACTAGCCAATTATTACAGTCGTTTTGTACTTAATTTTAGCATGATCGCTTCTCCTCTCAATGACCTTCTCAAAAAAGAAATGCCTTTTTCTTTAGGGACCCGCCCAAGTAGAAGCATTTCAAAAACTGAAAACCGCACTTTCTAGCGCTCCCATTCTCCGACCTCCTAACCACAAGCTTTCCTTTTGCCTACAAACCAATTTCAGAAAGCCATGCATTGCGGATTTTTTAACGCAAAGAGAGTTGAACGGAGAGGAATACGTAGTGGCATACGCCAACTGGAGCAATAACCGAGCGAAATCTAATTATAGTAGTTACGAGGGTGAAATTCTCGCAGCGGTATGGGGTATTGTTCATTTTCGACATTATCTTTACGGCAAGCCGTTCACGCTCCTAGCTGACCATCAACCCCTTCATTGGTTGATGACGAATGATAAGCTCTCAGGGAAGCTTGCCCGACGGGCTTTAATTTTACAAGAGTACGACGTTGAGATTATCCATCGGCCCGGTTTGTTAAGCTTGAACCCCGACATGATTTCCCGAAATCCACTACCTCGGACCATTGATAACGGTGTCCGACAAGATTTCAACGAGGACAAGGTACCGGCCATGTTGGCTGGTTCCTATATCACTTACTGTCTCTCTTCTATCCCTCACCCTTGACAGGCCACAAATCGGTGGCGTGATGGCCCATTAATCCTCTTCCTCTCCTCTCAAACGTTTCGACCCACTACTACCGCCGAGGAGGAAGAACGAGTAAAGAAAAAAACCAAAAATTATCTGTGGCTCGGCGGATCTTTAGTCCGATTGCTGGGGGACAACAATCATCGGCATGTCCCCCGGCCAATCGAGCGCTTGTCCTTGATTGAGGAGATACATACCGAGCTCGGCCATTACGGGAACAAGCGTACTTTGAGCTTGGTACTGACACGCTATTGGTGGTCCGGAATGGAAGCGGATGTGGCCACCATTATCCACAAATGTGCCACATGCGATTGGTTGCGCACCTCTTTCTCTTATAGGCAGGTGTCTCTATAACCATTGCCCATTAGAGGTTTGTTTTATCGCTGGTCCGTGGATCTTGCCAGACCGTTTCCCTTATCTTGAATATGGAAACAATACATCATGAATATGATTGAAAATTTTAGCAAGTAGGTAGAGGTGGTCGCTCTTCCCCATAAGATCGCTAAATTGACCACCGCAACTTCAAAATAGCACGTTCTCATGCGCTATGGAGCTCCTGTGGAGGTTCTCACGGACGAAGGTACGGAGTTACGAGGGGAATTTCAAAAGATGTTGGATGAAGCTTTAATTGAACATCGCCGGACTAGTCGTGATCACCCAGAAGCCGATGGTTTGGCATAACGACCTATCTAAACTTTCAAACGGGCTCTTCAAAAGCATTGTTTGGAGAAACACATCTCCGTCTAGGATGAATCCTTAAGCTATATCACCATGGGATACCAGATTTCCGTACAGGCTAGTTTGGCTAATTTTAGTCCGTGCTATATTCTCTTCGGTCGAGCACCCTTACTCGGTCGGAAATATTCAGAAAGCAGCAAGTTTACCTTTGCCTCTAATGTCTGATACCATATTTTTGGAAGAACTAACTCGCTCTGCATTGCTTTTCGCTCGTGAGATGCACATGGTTTTTGATAATTTGCAGATTGCCCAACATCAGGACACTTTGCGCTTTGCCACCACGGGAAGTGGCAGTTACAAGCCTCAACAGAAATCTTATCGAGTCGGAGATTACGTGTACCTTGGACAACAATCTTTTGACACTTTGGACACGGATGATTCACCACACATTTTGCGTGTGGTGGAAATGGATGCTAATGAGATGTTGAGTTTGCAAGGTGCGGATACAAGGACAATACGAGAGCATTCGAAGAACTATGCACCTTGTTTCTTACTTGATTTGTCACACGATATGGATCCGCCGAGGATCCCAATCACAAAGGCGACGGAATGTACCATTTGCAGACGAGCAAACGGCGAGAGTTCCATGCTTTTGTGGGACCATTGTAACCAAGGGTTCCACATGGAGTGCTTAGTTCCTCCATTGAAAGTTGTGCCATCCTTCCACTGGTTTTGCCATGGCTGTCGTGAGCTGCCGACGATTTTGACGAGCTCCTCCGCAAGCTAAGGAGCAGGTGGGGGGAATTATGTTGATATTTCAGTATTTTCTAGGTCTGTATAAGGATAGAAAAAGAGTTGAGGCGGTCTGCCTCTAACTCCCCTCACCAAGCACCCACACTTGTTGTAATCACTAGAGGTTGGACAGGGGGCTAGAGCCATTGCTGCCTAGGCTCTCTATGAAGAAAGAGTATAGATTTGGTAGGCTTACCAAAAAGGTATTTGACGGACCTAGGAACTGATCTTGGTACCTGCAGTCCATCAAGTCAACGTAGTCGTCAACTTTAACCAATAAGCCTAAAACTAGTGTTATAATATGAAGTGCTTGATAAATATATAAATAGTTACACGTGGATTAATTTGTTTAACGAGAAATAGATACTTAGTACCTAGATATAGTTTAATTAAGTACGAAGTATGGTATGTGGACGGAACGGATACCGCGCATTTGTTTCGCTATCGAAACAAATACCGCGCACCAATTTCGACGGCTAAAATTCAATGCCGGTTTAAATCGGACGACCGCGATAAATGCTGAGATCGCGGAACAGGTTTTTTTTGCGTTTGCGGATGTCACCACTCTGAATGACACGTGGCGACATAGTACAGGTTGTGGAATCTCCGGAAAGGATCATAAGAAATCCGGATGTGACAAATGTCACATTATAACATCATCGTACAATGTCCGTACAGAAAGTACTTCGGAACCTGTACTTTCTGTACGGTACCGTTTTTTTTGTCGTGGCATGACATGGCGACATGTGGAGGGATAAGATTTGGAATCAAGAATTATGGGGATTATAAGAGCGAATCCGGATAGGACATGTATTAAATTTTTAGCCAAGTCATACGATGGCCGTACAAAAGGTACACCGGCACTTGTACCTTTATGTACTACACAGTAATTTGATTGGTCTTTACCTCAAAACTAGAGGATTTAGAGAGGGGTTTAGGACTTATAATTATTTTGGTAGGTAGCTGCCTCTCCTAGAGAGCACCCTTGTATAAATGGCAAACTTTGGCCAGCCATAACTATCAATTTAGTTAACCATTTTCAGTGAATCTTTTTGCTGCAGACTCAAGGGAGTCCAAGCTACACACTTGTTTAGTCGGTCAGACTATTTGCTTGCCAGGGTGGCTGCATTTCTAGGGGAAAGTCAAAGTGGGTGAGTGTGTCTAAACCTCATATTCTAAGTTTGCATTATGTGGTGAAACTGAGTTCACAGAAAGTATTATTTCACAGGGGTGAAGCTCTAATGGGGTTCTGATTATCAAAGGGTCAATCATATGGGTTTGTATAAACTTGAAGTCGGCACTATCTAGATTAGTTTCTTTTGATTTGCGAATTCTGTGTGGCAATGGAGCCAATAAAATTTCAGGTTTATTGAACAGGTGTTTATCATTACACATGTTCATGGAAGCACCTGAATCTAGAATCCAGCATGCTTAACCTTTCAATCCACCGAAAATACATTTTTGCTTTCGTGGAATTTCGACCTCATTTTTTGCTTCCAACTCCTCATCCAGTAGTATTTCATCGTCCTCCTCCTCTGATACTGCCTCATGTACCTGTGTCACAAGGGCTTTTTTCTTTCCTCTCGAGGGTCTACCGGTCTACCCCTCCTTTACCTACAGCTTGGTTAACTTAGTGCACTCAGCCATATCGTGCCCTAGTTTCTTACAAAATTTGTACAAACCTTTGGGAGTCCTTGGTACGAACTCCTCGGTCTGATTTTTTTGCCTCTGGAATCATTGTTCCTCCAATTGGTTCAGCTGCAAAGGCTTGCCCACTCTTTCCTCCCCTTTAGATCTTAATCGTATTCTCCCAAACAAGAATCATCCCTACCGCTGAATTCCAAATCCACCTTGAGTCCAGCAAGTCCTGCACACGGTTGACTATGTCTGGTAGCTTCATGAGCAAACAATTAACCTTTTTCTTTTCAGTTTCAACCTGTCCAACACTCTCTAGCTCCATAAAAAGTGTCCCAAGCTCATTACAAAAATTCAACATCTTCCCCCCGTTGTATACATATGCTTTTATTTTCTGATCAACCAACTGCTGTTGCTCGATTATACCACTTTGGTACATCTCTATGAGAGCCACCCAAATATCGGATGCCTGCTCTACCTGCAAATGAGGAGATACAAGCCTTTAGTAAGACGGCGGAGGATGAAGTGTTTAGCCGCCATATTGTTGTAGTCCCAGGTATCAATATCATTCTCCTTGTTCCTTGGAAAAGGTGACATGAATGCCAAACCTGTTGCTATTGGTGTGACCGTCACCTTCTCTTTTCCTTTGTTGAACACCTCCCCTTCCTTTTTCTCCTCTGTTGAAGATGGATGCCCATCTCTAGTGAATGTGCTTCCTATAAACCCTAGAGGGATCCCAAGACTTGATGGACTCCTCACCTGTCCACTCACTTTACCCCAAAAGCGTTTCTCACATAGAGCTCATGTCATCATTCTTTCCCAGTATATGAAGCCAGTTCCATTAAAGATGGGCATCCTAATGAGTGGCCCCATAACTTGTAACTCTAAGACCTCCATACTTTCCGAGTATATGAAGCCAATTTAATTGAAGATGGGCACCCTAGCGGGTGGGAAAATAACTTGTAACTCTGAGACCTCCATAGGTCCTCAGAGTATGTAAATCACACGAAGCCTCTAGGATATGCAATTCTGTGTCCTCCATTGGACTACAGAATACAGGAAGCCTCTAGATAGTATTTAACTAACCCACTTTAAGCCACGACCACTGCTGCCCAAGAAGGCAAACTGACAATTTGAACGTGTCCCCACGTCAGTTTAACAGTCAAACGGAAGAACCCGTCGTCACCAGCACCGAATTTCACCCAATCAATTTATGATAGATCTCCGAAGGACATAAGACATC
>JBBHKE010001182.1:355477-406150 GCA_037447655.1 Zygnema cylindricum
TGGTTACGACTAGTTAAATGAATTTTATTCACGCAAACTAAATATATATTTATCACATACCATAGTACTTAGCATTGGTCTTAGTCTATTAGGATAAAGCTGACCGCTACTGGACAACTTGACGAACCGCAGGTACCGGGATCAAATCTCTGGTCCGTCAAGTATATTTTTAGTAACCTACTAAAAATAGCTGTCTGTTGAACTAAGGCAGCCATGGATCAACCTCTCTCTCTTACCTTCAGTGACTACAACAAGTATGGGAGCTGGAGAGCGGAGGTGGAGGCAGGCTGCCCGTCTTTTTTTTTTTTTTTTTTATAAAGACATATTTAAACCTAGAAAATACTCTAGAAATCAATAAATTTCAACAGGATAACCCTGACCCCTTTGTGTTTCAAAAAGATTAACTGCCACCGTGTTAATTAAAATCAAGTTCACCTATGTAAAGACAAGACTCTTATGAGTCGATAGCAAAAAGAATCTCTGAATTTGCTCCACTGAGTAGTAAGTTATGGAGGGTCAATGTTGACCTTTTGTACAGAATGGAAAGAGGGTCCAATCTATCAAATTTTCTAAGTCTTATCTCTCTCTAAAACTCTCTCTACTGAAGTACGACACCAATCATAATACTGTGTTGTACAAAAAGGTACAGGTGCAAGTGTACTTTTTGTACGGCCATTGTACGACATGGCCAACAAGTCGAGGTATGTCATTTTTGGATTCGTTCTTGTAATTCCCAGAGATGGCGTAATCCAATATGGTTGTGCCACGTGTCAATCGATGTGACGTCAACCGCAAAACGTCAAAATCCTATTCCGCGATCTTTGCATGTTTTGTAGCCCTCCGATATAACCGGATTTCAATCGTAGCCGTCATAAATTTTTCCGCGATATTTGTTTCCCCTTCGAAACAAATTGCGCGGTATCCGTTTTGGATATTCCGTACGCCGTACAACAGAAACTGTATCTATGTCCAAATATCGCGTTAAATGAAATAGCCTACGTGTGATTAATTATATAATTATCAAACTCAATATTGTATTACCTTGATCTTATACTAATTGGCTAAGGCTATCAGCTACCGGCTACTGGCGGCTCTGACGGACAGCAAGTACCAGGTTCATATCCCCACTCCGTCAATTACTATTTTGGTAAATCTACCAAACTAATGTCTGTTCCATTCTAGATAACATAGGCGGCCATGGCTTTATCTCCCTCTCCAACTTTCAATGACTGCGACAAATGTAAGAGCTAGAGAGAGGAGTTAGAGGTAGACTGCCTCTGCTTCTTTTTTGCATTTTACAAAACCTAGAAAATACTAAAATATCCTTTAATTTATACAACAAGGACTTAGAGAGTTGAGTGCAAAATAGAGTAGCTGCTAAGACTGCGGTGTTCGACCATGCAGCTGCTATGTCTGAGCAGCGCAGCTACAATGTTGGACTAGCGCAGCATAGCATCGCAGCAGAATGTGGTAAGAGTAGTACTTCTAGAACCTAGTGTGGATAGGACACTTCAGACCGAGGACTGCCACGTGTACATAGCGGTACAGTTGTAGTAATGAGTTGTTTAGTGGCTAACTAGTTTAATGGATTGTAGACGTTAGGAAAAAGATTACTTATTGAGTGAGTGTACTCTATGCAGAATCTTGTATTCTCTTCCCCAAATTAATATACTCTTTAGCTCTTCTTTATGGATGTCGTGCACTTTTGTTGTTGCTACGAGTGGTTTCTATAAATATCCCGCTGTGCATTGTAGTGTTGTTTTACTCCTTTTACATCCCACTTCCTATTGTTTATTTATACTAATTTTCATAGTTGAAGATATGAAGATGAAGAATATTTTGTGTTACAAATTTCCAAGTTTGCGTACGAGTGGCGTGAGGGTCAATGCTTATAGGACACTTTTTTTGGAAAAAGATAGCAGTGGTTGGGCCTTCACCAAAAAATGTTAAAAGAAGATTGGCAAAGTCAACATAAAACGTGTTGTTTTTACCAAAGTTTAACCATGATTTTTTGCAACTTCGTTTTTTCGAGGAGTATACAAGGTGCTCAATTGATGCGTACTTTTATATTGAGCAAGGTACTAAGAGAACTTTGTGAACATGTTTCCCCGCTGATATCATGTTTCAAAATCCTAAAAAAAAGCAAAGACGTCAAATTTGTGACAAGAAGTGCGCAAGTGGGAATATCAGGAACAGTGATCAATAAATGTGGCAAAATACGATGACCCACCCAAAATCCACATGCACATAGATCCCACAAGTTAGTGTGAATCAGAGTTGTCGTTTGATGACATGTTTTTTGACCCACGACCACGTCATGCCACGTAGAGATGTGTTGTAAGGTCAAGTTTCACCGGATCACACTTATTAAAACAACTCCATGGGTTTCAGACGATTTCAAAAATTTCCACAAATAGAAGAACACAATTTTATTTTTTTGTCAATTTGCATCTAGTTTGGATTTTTTTTTGCAAGGGTCTCATAAGTTCGATTTCGGCAACCGAACAAGAAAAGCAAAAGCAAAGGCATCTTCTTCAACCATAAAAAACACAAGGCTGGAAGGTTGTTCATCTACAATGCAACGCAAAGACATGTAATGCCAAAAACAATTTCAAATTAAAAGGTTTGAAGATATAAATTTTAGCCGTTTCCAACCGTCATATGCATTTGCAACATATACAATCGTCGCAAAACTCAGTTCCGATTTCTTTTTTGCGCATTAGAACACTTAATAAATGTATAAGGAGAACCTAAATGCAATATGAAGTAAGTTCACTAAGTTAGGACTACATGGTGACACACCCTAACTTATCATGCGGGGCAAGTCATCCCGTAATTAAGTCGTTTCCCCGTGTAATTGTAAATTAGTGAACTTACTTTTATTGTAGCGAAAAATCTCCATATATAGCTTTATGGTGTCCTATAGTGTAAAAACTAAAGTGCTACTTACATTTATAATGTTTATATACGTGGATAATGCTTATGATGGTTGTCAACGTCTAGTATCTGTGTTGGCGCACGCTACTTTTTGTAATTGCTTTATGACGTCGCAGGTGCTTTAGTGACATTTTAGACATCTAACCTTCGAGCCCTCTACTGTGTTTAGTTGAAAATGATGCCTTTGCCTTTGTGACTCCTATCCGGTATATGTGAAATAACATCGAAATCTTGAGACCACTACAAAAAAAATCCTTATTGTACAAAAGCAAAAAAAACAAAACAAACTGTGTACTTTTTTTTGTTGTACACAAAAGAAATAGAAAAAACATAACAAATCTTCTACTTTTCCTCCCCTTCTGAAATCGTCTAAATTTTTTGAAATTTTTACACACGTGCGAAGATGTTTTTGTATTTGTGGAGCAGTAATACTGTAATCTAAAATACTTCTTCAGTAAAGGTAATGATGACGTTTTTTCACGTGGCTGTGGGTCCAAAAATACAAGACGAGAACATGTAGTGCATCTTAAGTTTGACGATATTTTTTTTCAACTCCTTCATACAGTTTTAACTTAAGTGGTACGGGGCTAGGTTTTTGAGGAAAATGACAAAAAATAAGTTAATTTGGCACATGGGGACATGACCTAAGACATACCCTCTACGCCTCTTTTAGACACTTCAACAAGGTGGATCCTTGCCTCGCTCGTTGCATACCCAATCTTGTTGCACAATTTCTGTGAGGCTCTGGGTGTCCATGGTCAACCACCCAAAATCTATTGAAATAAACAGATTTTTGTTATTTTCTAGGTCTTAATATATTAGCGGAAAAAGGAACATGCAACCAGCTTGTCTTCATCTCTTCTCTCTTACCCCCATAGTTGTTGTACTCACTGAAGGAGAGAGAGAGTGATGAAGCCATGGCTGCCTCAGCTCGATAGACAGGGTTAGAGAGTGACCTTAAGTCACTCTCTAGAAAAAGGTTGAGTCTAGCAAGACTCGAACCCCTGAACTGTAGAGCGTGGTGTAGCCGTCCGCTCTAACCAGTCTGTCGTAGATGTTTGCTAGAGTATATAGAATGTGACTCATATTTAAAGTATGTTCTGTTCCATAATCCAATTAACGGAAATGCAAATGTAACATCATACAATAGGTTAAATTGAGTGCGGACACGATCTCGCACGAAACAAATGAATATGACATTTGTTTTGAAAGACGACATTTAATTGCGGTTTTTATCCAACAACATACGTCTTCGCCAAGATTTGGGAATGGTCACTTTGGCGTTTTGTGACCTGGCATGACCTAGAGCCACGTGGAGAGATGACATTCGGTCATGGGAATTCTGAGGAACGTACGGACGAGTGAAAAACGGTCACGAGTCTACTTCATAGCCATGTCGTGCATATACTGTACAAAAGGTAAACCAGCAGTAGTACTTTTTGGTAAGGTACAGTAATTTGATTGGTCCGTACTTCAGTAGATAGAAGTTATTAGAGGGAATTTAGACTTGAAAATTTTTGGTAGGTAGTCACCTCTCCCTTTGAGAGTTTGTACAAACTGGCATTTATTCTGCCTCATAACTTATTGGTTCGTTGGCCATTTTCATTTATTCTTTTTGCAACAGACTCACGGGAGTCAAGGCTACTTAGGGTTGCATCCTAAGTGTCAGTTTGCCATTTTGGACAGCAGTGGTTGTGGCTTGAAGTGGGTTAGTTAAATATTATCTAGAGGCTTCCTAAATTTTGTAGTCCAATGGAGGACATAGAATTGCATATTATGGGTCCACCCTCTAGGGTGCCCACCTTTAATGGATCTAGATTTATCTATTGGGAAGCCATGATGATGGGAGCTTTGTTCAAAAAACGATACTAGGGAATCGTCAGTGGACAAGTGAAATGTCCACCTTCAAGAATTTCGTCGGGATTTTGAGGAGTAAGGTTTTCTGTAGCAGCAACTACTTCCGCAGAGGAGGCAGATAATAGGGACAGTTGTGTGTTCGAAAAAGGGGAAAGGGAAAGAGACACCCCTCACCCTTATTGCCATGGCACTGGGATAGGCGACCGTGAAGACCATGGAGAACGATACTCAAATGTGGGAAGACGTAAACATGGCTCCCAAGAACTTCATTCTAAGACACCTCACTCAAGGTTTGGCCACCCCTCACCTTCACATTTACAAGGCCGAGGAGCTGGGGGAGAGTTTGGTGGAGATCTATAGAGCTAGAACTATTCAGGAGCTCCAGTTGGCTAAGCAAAAGTTAGCGAGTTACACTTACAAAAGAGGAAAGATGTTAGATTATTGTAATGATATTTCTTGTTTGTATATGGAGATGGAAAGTGCCGGATGGACCGGTACAATAAAAATGAAAGTAAACACTCTAATCATGAAGTTACCGGCGAGTACAAGAACATAGTGTACCGAGTAGAGGAAATGACTAATAATTCATGGAAGTTGAATATACTGGTCTGGATGATATTTGTGCAAGAAAATACCATGGAGATTAGGAGAGGAGGGAAGAGTGGTCAAGCTCTAGCAGCCTTTAATACCCATTTGGTGTCGATCGCTTTTCGGTCTGGAGGAAGTTCTATATGCTCCCATGTTTGTGCCTCCATGATCAACTTCATTTCATCGTTTGCTGCCTTGATCCTGTGATTTCGCTCTGGTGATGAGAAGGCCTCTCAGATGGTCAAGGGCTCCCTTCAAGTTGTCGAGTAGGCAAAGTGAGAGTTTGCTTGCAGACGGCTGCTGGATCTTCTTCCCCTGGGAAATTCAGAGGCTGAGATCGTCGAATGCCGCGCATTGCGCTGATTGCGCTGGTGGCGATCCGCGTGTATTGACTGTTGTTGGTCTGGTTGGAACTGAACTAATTGAGAAATTATGAGAGAGTCTGACTCTGGAGCCACCACCGGAGAATGTTGCACCTGCGGGACAATTTCTTTCATGCAATCTAAGATGACATATTTCTGTACTTTTTGCTGCTTTTGCTGCTCTGTCATTTGAAATAAATCTATCGAGTCTAGTTCATCTTTGACAATGATGTTCCTTGCTACAACTATTTTATGCCTCTCAAACACAAAGACGTTGTAACCTTTTGAGTGATCATCATATCCTAAAAATATACTCGGTAAACCTTTCGGTTCCATTTTCCATCTGTCCGTAGACGTATCCAAGAAAAAACATTGACTACCAAAGACTTTGAAGTGGCTAACATCTGGTTTGCTACTTTTTTAGATCTCGTATGGAGTAGAGTCTACTCATCTTTATCCTATCCTATTCTTAATATAAACTGCACAATTTAGAGCCTTACCCCAAAATTTTGGATCCACATTTTTATCTGCGAGCATCGACCTGGAGCTTTCCTTGAGAGTTCTATTAAATCTCTCCGATACCCCATTTTGTTCTGGTGAATATAGAACAGTCAATAGATGACTTATACCTTCCTCGAGTAAAAAGGTTTCAAATTCTTTTGATGTATATTCACCACCATTGTCCGATCGATGTTGCAAAATAGGTAAATTATGAAGTTTTTCAACATATGCTTTATAGTGTTTAAAGTGACCAAACACTTTACTCTTCTCCTTCATGAAGTAAACTTTTGTAAACATGGAGAAATCATCTGTGAAGGTGACCATATATTTCATTCCCCCATCAGATGGAACCTTTCGCAGGACGAAAAACATCTGAATGAATTTGTTGTAAAAATTTTGTGGACCGATGGTCAAATTCTTTAGGAAATGGTAGTATGTGGATTTTTCCCAAAGCGCACCCATCACATGTTTTGACCGGCTGATCCGTGATTGATACACCCTCTATTTTTCTTGTTAGGGCCATTTTTCTCAAACTATCATAGTTTACATGGCCTAATTTTTTATGCTACAACTCATCCAAATGCAAAACACCATAGGACAGAACATCATTCTCCTTGGTATTAGCCATATCCGTTCAATACATCTTGCTATTATCTCTAGTACCTGTAACTGCGACTTTGCCATTTTTGCTAACAACTTGCCTACCATTTTTCAAATTAACCTCAAAGCCTTTACTCTCTACCAAAGACGTAGAAAACATATTTTTCTTAAATTCAAGTACAAATAAGACATTGTGAAGAGTTCTTTCAGTTGCTTTGCCCTCCAAATCCACTAGCAAAGACACATCACCAGCAGCACGAGTTTGAACACTCATTCTAGAAGCATAATAAATGTTTTTCTATGGCGTTGTTTTCAGATTTTTGAAGATGCCTTTGTTCGAGCACATGTGGGCTGACGCTCCAGTATCCATTATCCATCCAATGTCCTGCGCGCCCTCCATTGCTGCTGCCATAGCAAATAGATCTGTTTATCCTCCTCAGGAAATGTCTGAGGCTCGTCATGGAGTGATGAAGGGACTGAGAATAGTGCATTTCCACGAGGTGGAGGCCCTGTGAGGTTTTTGTGAAACTGCCTTTGTTGCCACCCGGCCTGTATAAACCATTATCTTTAGCTTTTTAAATTTCAGGACAAAATTTGTATCCATGACCCCTCTCACTACAATAAAAACATGCATTGTTGGATTGTCTATTCCAACCCTGATTAAACTGTCTGAGCTGATTAAACTGATTTCTTTGCTGATTAATGTTATTGTACAACCACCGGTGCAGGTGGAGGAGCAGCAGTAGTAGTATAAGTAGACATGATACACTCTTAGAAGCTATCAATAATACTACCAAACACTTGTTTACAAGTGCTCACCAAATCTTATACACGCATCCAAACTTCACAAAGCTCCATCAAAGAATAAAGCAGCATAAACATTGATAACTCCCAAAGTTTCAGTACATTTGACTTGACAACACTCAAGATATAATACTCAGAAGTTTCCCAAAAACTGTCTACAGTTTTACTACTTGGAAGTATGGATACATCATGTGTTCTGAGTCCTAAGTCTTATACTAGTGTTGTACCGGCAATACTAGTGTACCAAAGAGGTACGTCAAGCTGCCAAGCTAATACTAAACTACCACTGAGCTACCAGTGAGCTACCACTGGGCTACCACTAAGCTACCATTGAGTTACCAGTGAGCTACCCACTAAGTTGAGGTCTGTTGACTTGATTCGTATCAATCGCAGCTGCGTTGTCCGTACCGAATTATATCCAAAGTGACCGCAGCTGCGTTGTTCTGTATGTGTCGCAGCTTACATGCTGCGCTATTCTATATGCATAGCAGCTGCGCTGCTCTACTTCCACGCTGCTTTGCTGCATTGTTCTGCTGCTGCATTGCTCTGCTCCTGCGTTGCTCTGTCTGCATAGTAGCTGCTCTGTTGCTGTAGTGCTAAGCTGCTGTGCTACCCTGTTTGGTGAGACTGAAAGCTTTCCAAAAAAAACACTCCCCTAAAGCTTTAGACTCAGTATACCAGCGCTGTTGCAATGAAAACTACCGCAGCATTGCAGCATAGTTTTATAGCAATTAGCAAGTCACCCAATCCCACTACATCTCAATGTTGGACTTAGCACAGTATCGCAGCATAGCAGTATAGCAGTATAGCAACTCAACTATTCCCTTAGTCCCATTGCGTCTCTGCAATACTTCATTTTAGGATCAAGAAGAGCTTTACTGAGCATATCAGCAATCATTTTTGAATCTGGCAAATAACATAATCTAATCACTCTAGAGAACACTTTTTCTCTTACAAAGTGTAATCTTACATCCATGTGCTTGCTTTTTGAAGTGATGACTCGGGTAAGACGCAATGGCAATGGTAGCTTGGTTATCACACCAGATCACCTGTGGACCAATTTGCATGTATCGTAGTTCTTTTAACATGGATTTTACCCATAAGAGATCTTTGAGGGCCGAGCTTGCTGCCATATATTTTGACTCTATTGTCGAAAGTGCTGTAACCTTTTGAATTTTGCTGCTCTAGTAGGAAGTGGTGTTCCCAATTTGTAGAACAAATCTCGTGGTGGGCTTCCGGCTTGGCATGTCACCATAACTTGCATCACTCCACGTTTGCAATTTTACTTCGCCTCCGCCTAGTGTGAGTTTGAGGTCTTTGGTTCCTGCCAAATATCTTAAGAATCTCCTTGCTGCATCAAAATAAGATTTTCTCAAATTCTCTAGACTTCTGCCCTGTACCCCAACTACTGCAGCAATGTCAGGACGGGTACAATTCATGAAATATATTAAGCTTCCCACTATTTGTCTATAAGGTATTAATGACAAAGGATCATTCTCCCCTGGCTCTAAATGCTCGCTAACAATGACACCCGGTTCTGTCTCTTCTCCCTCTAACTTATGCCGAAACTCCATTGGCGTTAGACATCCTTTTGCCCCCTGCATTCCATACTCATCTAACATATTTCCAATAGCCTGTTTTTGAGTCAATTTTATTACTTTCTTATTTCTGTCCCTCTCTACCCACATACCCAAAATATACTTTGCCTCACCGAGGTCTTTCATCTCGAACCGTGAGTTTAGAGCAGTTTTGATTTTGTTAATTTCAGTCATTGATTTCCTAATTAATAGTAAATCATCTAGATACACCGCTATATACACTATCCCATTATCACCCTTTAGAACATAGACATAGTGATCAAAACTTATCTTTTGAGTAGTACATCCGTTTGCTTCTCCATTTGAAAATTTTATAGCATATTACCAACTGTTTCTTTATGAGTGAGTCTTATAATCGTATTCCCTTTATCTCTCTCCATTTGAATTCCCAAAATGTACTTTGCTTCGCCGAGATCTTTCATGTCAAGCGGCTTCTAAGATCTTGATTTAGTTTGTTAATTTTATCTAAGGACTTAGGGTAGACTAACTAATCATCCACATAAATAGCAATAAATATCACTCCATCCTCATCCTTTAATAAATATATCGAGTGATCTGAACTAATTTTGATATACCCCAAACGGGTCAGAAATTCGTCTAGCTTTATATTCCATTGTCGCGGGGCTTGCTTAAGCCCATAATGTGATTTTATAAGTTTGCAAACTTTGTTTTCTTCCCCACTTTCCACGAATCTTTTTGGTTGCCTAATGTAAATTTCTTTTTCTAACTCTCAGTGCAAAAAGGCCGTTTTAATATCCATCTGGTGTATTTCCATATCCTCTGCTGCGAATATACTTAAAAGGATTATAAGAGAAGGAAATTTGACTACAGGTGCTAAGGTTTCTTCGTAGTCTATCCCCTCTTTATGTCTATATCCTTTTGCATATAACATAGCTTTGTACCTCTCAATGGTATTATCCGGGTTTAATTTAAGTTTTAAAACCCACTTACATCCAATCTGTTTTAGGTCCGGTGGACAATCTACCAACTCCTATGTATTGGCTTCCATGATGGAGGCTATTTCTTCATTTATAGATGTGATCCACCGGCTACTTTCTGTAGTGTTTATGGCCTCTAAGTATGTCTAAGGTTCATCTGGGTGAGACATCTTTGTGAGTTGGTTATTTACTTGTCTTTCTTGAAGTCGTTTACTACTTCTTCCCCCTTCAAAATCGGATGCCGGTATGGAAGGCATCCTTGGGTTTCGTTTACGGAGATTTTCATCTCCACTATCTTCCTATTACGGTGTCTCATCAAAGTCCTCATTGGTTTCCACTTCGTATTGTGGCGTTGCCTCGGATGTTTTCCTTTCCTCCTTCTCCTTTGGTAGATCTGCAGATTTTTCTTTTTCTCCCTCTTCCTTCTCTTCATTTTCAAATTCAAAGTCACAAAACTGATCCGTTTCAAATCTGATTTTGACTTCCTTATTATATTTGAATGGATCAATGGAATTCTCTTCATTCATCACCACTATGTGTTTTAACAAAATTATATCTCTCTTTTTCAAGTCATACACTCGGTATCCTTTTGTGCTCTCATCATATCCTACAAGATATCCTGGCTTCCCTCTCCCCACTAACTTCTATTTAGTCTTATTGGAATTCAAACTGTAGACTTGACTTCCGAACACTCTCAAACTAGACAAATTAGGCTTTCTTCTTATCCACCTCTCTACGGAGTTTCCTCCTTAATTGGTGAAGTTAGGACTCTATTTTTGACGAAATTAGCATAGTTCATAGGCTCCGCACAAAACAGCAACCCTATCTTTTTATCAGTTAACATACTTCTGGACATATCTCCTAAAGTTCTATTCACTCATTCTACTACTCCATTTTGTTTGGGATTATAGGGAACAGTTTTCTCATGATAAATTCCTTCTTCTTTAAGATATTCTTCATATTCCCTTAAGGTGTACTCTTTCCCATTATCACTTCTTATCACTTTTATTGAGGTTTCGTGTAGTTTTTCACTCCACACTTTATACTCTTTGAAACATCTCAATACTTTTGAATTATGTCTCAGAAAGTATACCTTCGTGTATCTAGACCAATCATGTGTGATAGTTAACAACCACCTCTTCCCCCCATGTGAAGCATATCTAGCTGGTCCCTAAACATCATTGTGAATAAGATCTTATACTTTCTCTCTCCTAAATGTAGTTGCTTTTGGAAATGGAAGTTTATGAATCTTCCCTTGGGCACATTTATTGCAATCATCAAAGGTCTAATCATCCTCAAAAGTAAAACCCTCCACTTTTCCTTTTTTCTTCAAATTTTTTATCTATCTAGATGCACATGCCCCAACCTTTTGTGGCAAAGCATCATCTCACTTGCACACAAGTAGAGAACACTCTTTTCATTGCAAAGAACAATTATGAAAATTCCCTGACTGCCCTTCTTAGCTATGAAATAAACCTCATTATCAAAGCTTGCTGTGTAGATTCCTTTCCTATTTCCTGTTTCAAACTCCTTTACATCTAGGACTGCTGTTGAGACCAAGTTCTTACTAAGCTGTGGAATGTAAAGAACGTATGAGAGTGTTACAATTGAGGCCTTTCCATCAACTAGAACCTTCAAGCCAACAGTTCCAACAAGACTTGTGGTTTATACTCTACCATCTCCGTACTCTATCTTAACTGTTGGGATCTTTCTCAGTTTAGTGAACCACCTTTTATCTTTGCACATATGCATTGAAGCCCTAGAGTCTATGATCCACCCATCTTCAGGTGGATCCCTCTTACCTCCGAAAGCACACTTTTGTCTCCGTGGAATGTCAACATGCTTTTCAGTGTTTTTCGGATTAAGAAGAAGCTTTTCAAGCTCCTCAAGCTCCTCTTCCTGTTCGGTTTCTTCGTTTTTTTGGTCATCATGAACTTCAGTTAAGAAAGCCTTTTTCTTTCCTCCATTTCTTGAGGTCCCTTGCCCAACCTTTAGTCAAAGATCTGCAAGTTTGCCACAATGTGCCATATAGTGTCACGGTTTCTTGCTGAAGTGACATATCCTCTTCAAGAAGTTCGTCTCCCCTCTCTATCAAATCTGCCACCTCCTTGTCCTCTTCTTCCAAAGTTTTGATAGGGATCTTTATCTCTCTCCTTATCATGCTTCCGCCAATCAGCTCTTGCATGCAATGCTTGAACACTTGGACTCCCTCTCCTAAGCTCTAGGGTGCTTTTTTTCACTAAAATCTTTCCCATTGTGTCATCCCAATTCCAATTGCTATCTCCTATTTCCTGCAATCGATTAATGATATTCACATACTTTTCATGTAGTTTCATCATTAATGTGTTCACTCTTTGTCTCTCAGACCATGAGTTACTTGCACACTCTAGGTCTCCAAATAATGCTCCTAAATCTTTGCAATAATTATTCATGCTTCCTTCGGTATAAGCTGCAACCTTATTTTTTGCCAACTGATGCTTGTGCAATGATCCACTCTTATATTTGTTAACTAGAGATATCCAAATCTGAGATAAATATTTGACATGCATAAGTAAAATGGCAATGCCCTTTGCTACACCTTTAAGAATTAAGAGCTTAGCAACCTTGTCTTTGTAGTTCCACTTTTCATACTCTGATCTTTCGGTTTGAACCCTTGTCATCGTTGCTGGTGGTGTTGCTGTCGGTATCGCCTTCGACAATGGTGTCACTTGAGTTGCAACTCCTCCATTTTCTCCTTCCATGACAATCTCCTCTCCTTCCTCGTCTTCATCCTCAGTGATGGTGGCAGCTGTTCTACCTACTATAGAGACGGAGGTGCCAAAAAATCGCGTTCCTCCAAACCCAGGTGGAGGTGGGCATCGAACTTGTCCATACAGTATGCCCTATAGGTGTTTCTCAAATAGTTCTCCCTCCATCATCATTTCCCAATAAAGAAATTCTGATCCGCCTAATATAGGCACCCTAGAGGGTGGGCCCATAACCTGCAATTCTATGGTCTCTATTGACCCAAAAAATGAGCAGCCTATATAAAGCCTCTAGGATAATATTTGCCCCTTCTACTTTCCCGCTGAATAAGTGCCACCCAGGCACACAAATATTCCGAACACTCTCACCTCTGTGAGGACAAGATTCCCTTGAGTCAAACGCAAAAAGATTCACTGAAATTGCTCCCCTGAGCAGTAAGTTATGGCTGGTCAAAGATGACCTTTATAGGTACAAGCTCTCTTAGAGAGAGGTACCTAAATTTCACTTAGTCCTAGTCTGCCTACTAACGATTGCCTACTTCTAAACCCTAGTCCAATAGAAACACAATATAGTACAAAAAGGTACACTAGGCGATGTACTTATTTTACGGCGATTCTACGATATGGCTTTCAAAGTGACGCCTGTCAAAATGGGAGCCATGGTTCCTCCTCCCATCTTCTCATGTATCCAATAGTATCGTCCCACGTGGCGTCGCGTGACGCTATCCCCATGGCCTCCGAAAGTTTATTGCGGGTGGCGGCTGCAATTGTGGCCGTCCGATCATTTGTATTTATGCGGCTTCGATTCACTTCCATGCATGAATTGTTTAATGCGTGTTTTTGTTAGTCTGTTGCAAAGTAGTCCGTTTAATTAATAGATGAATATGCGTGAAACGTAGTACGTATATCGTTTCTCTTGTACCTTAATGGATAAGGCTTAGGTCTAAATAGTAGTCCGTAGACCCCGGTTTAAATCTGGTTAGAGGTAGTACTTTGCTACAAATAGTAAATTACCTTCTATGTCATTCTACCTCCTTCTAAATGATGCGGCAGCCATGGCGTTCCATTAGTTCTCTCATTCTCTCTCTTTACATTCCAACTAAAATATAGAAGGGAACCATTAATTACCTATTTTCAACACCACTAAGTCCCAACAAGTATATATATGTACACAATTTAAACGTGTAAGATTCAACGAGCCGAAACATACGATTGAAAAATATGAACCGGTTTGAACAACACGGTAAGACTAGAAAAGGTCAACCGTGAACCAACTAGAACTACACGCTACGACTAGACTTTACGTGAACCAAAACGAACAAATAATTTCCACGTCACTTGTATGGTACGACCAGAACTTATGTGAAACGAAACGAACAAACATTTTCTACGTCACTTCAAATATCCATCGACGAAACTACTTCGTCGCTAACTTCTACGTCACTTCAAATATCTAGCGGCGAGACTACTTTCGTCGCTAGTTGTCGCTACTTAGCTACAAGAGTATCTCGTCGCTAAGTTAGTGCTCAATACAATATCCTAACAAGTCACAGTGTAAGATGTTGAAGCTATCTTTGCGGAAGCTATAGAATGTCACAGCAGAAGCTTTTAGAATTCGAAAAAGGTCAAATTAAGAAGCAACTAAAAGGGTTGAAGAAGTAACTAACGGGGTTTTTCAATAATATGTTGGAAGCAAAAAATTGTGGTTGAACGTATAAAATGAGGAAGTAATTATATACACATGTAGTGATGCTGGTTATGGCGATGAACAAAGTAGAAAATTAACAACGGGGTACGTATTACAAATTGAACAAGGAACTTGCTGCTAGAGCAACAAGCTACATAAAGTGATTGCTCAATCTACAATGAAGGTAGGGCAGGTGATAGCATGTTCGGTTGTGAAAGAACCCCTAAAGGTTAAGGCGTTTTTCAAGAGTTCGAGTCCACAAAACAACAAACACACATCGCTTTGTGGGACAACCAACCAGCTATATCGGTTGCTACCAATCCAAGTCATCAATTCGAGAGCAAACATATGGACATTTGACAACATTTTTTAGAGAAATGATTTTTGCTAAAGTGTTGAAATTGAGTAACCTATCGAATGATTAAACGACTGCCAATATATTAACTAAACTCTACCAAGTCTTAAGTTAGAGTTTCGTAGCAATACATGTGAATTTATTCGCTTAAGCTATTAAAGATTAAAGACAATATTTTTATGTTAGCTTTAGTAAGCCTTACTTGCTAATAGAGTAAGATAGAGACCACCGGAATTTAAATATATAATGGAAAATTTGAGCTTGACTACTGAACACTTATATGGTGGAAAAAAACGAATCCTTTAGGGAACTAAAATACAAATAAACATCAAAATATAAAATTGGGATTCAAAAACGCCTGGCTTGAACTTACACAAAAGATTTATTTTTCAACAAAAGTAGAATCTTCAAAAAAGGTTGTAAAGCACCAGCGTAGTGGCTAACTAGGTGCTGACAAACAGGTAGATACATTCAAAGCAGGCAGGCAAGTAGGGTACTGTATAGGTAATGTAATATTTTGATTCTTATTTTTGTCTGTTAATTAATATTTATCTTGACAAATTTAGTTGTTCGTATTAGTGAGTTTGGGTTTAATTTTGTTAGGCATTTTAGGGCTGAAGAAGCCTCAAAACGTGAACTCACGGCTAAAGCATCCTTAGAGCTAATACGCTCCTTCTCCCTCTTCCTGCCACTTCTCAAATCATCTCATCCACTACACCGCAATTTTTTCCTCCTTTCCGTACTACTTTCCCTCCACCTCTCCTTTTTCCTCTCCCTCTTTTTCCCGTCCCTCAGTATCTATCCCCTTTTTCTTCCCTCTCCTTCGCACTTTCCCTTTCAATCCCACTATTTTTTTTCCTCTCCATTTCCGTCTCCTTATCATCCCTTACACTCACTATCATTTTGTTCTTCTCTACCTCTCCTTGGCACTCACCCTCTCCTTATCCCTCTCCAGCACCCTCTAAATATCACCCCCGACTCCCTTTTGCCCGTCACCCCCTCTCACACTCCCGCTACCCTTTCCCCTCCCTTTATAACCCTCACTCCCTCTCTCCCTCCCTCTATTTCTATATATCCCTCTCTCTCGCTCTCTATCTTACACACCCACTCCCTCTCTCGCACTCTGCCTCTAACTCTGTCCCATGCTCCCCATCAAGCCCCCTCCCCTTCACCTACCATTTTCCCTCCCTCTCTCATCACTCCCCGTCCCCCTCATCCCATCTCCCCCCCTTTGCACCTTTTCCCCTCTCCACCTTCCTTTTATTTGAATCTTTTCCTCACCCGTATCCCCCACTCTTCCCTCTCTTGCCTCTCCCTCTCCTATTCTCACTCCATCTCCCTCTTCCGCTCTTTTCGTAAACCTCTCTATTTTTCCCCGTCTGGTTGTCCTTGTGCGTCTCCCCCTCTTCTCCCTCATCCTCCCCATATACCTTTCTCTTTGTCCCACTTCCTCTCTACATCTCTTCCCCACTCCCCCTCTCTTTCTTCCTCTGTCTACATCTCTCTCCCACTCCCCCTCTCTTTCTTCCTCTCTCTCAATCTCTTTTTCTCTCTCCCCCTCTCTCGCTCCCTTTTCCCTATCCCTCTCTTTCTTTCTCACCCTCCCTCTCTCCCCTTCTCCCACTCTCCTATCTTCCGCTCTCGCCTTTTCTACTTTTTTCCCTATCTCCCACTCCTCCACCCTCTCATTGTTGAAATTAATAGATTTTTATTGTATTTTCTAGGTCTAAACTTATTAGGAAAAACACGAAAAGTAAAAGCGCAGGCAGCCTGCCTTCACCTTTTCACTCTACCCCCAATACTCATTGTAGTCACTGAAGGATAGAGAGGCTGGTGGAGCCATTGCTACCTTAGCCCCGTAGGCAAGACTTAAGAGTGACATAAGTCACTCTCAACAAAAGTTTGATTCCGGCAGGACTCGAACCTCCGAGTGGTAGAGCATGGCATAGCTGTCAGCTCTAACCGGTCTGTCGTAGAATTTCGGTACTTAACATAAGGTATAATACTTATTTAAACATTTAACAATACATTAATTCGATTAACGTAACTGTAAAAAAGGAAACATAGAGACGTAGCAAATTCAGTGCGTACATCAAATCTGCTGCACGAAATATATGAATTGGACATTTATTTCAACAGCGTACATTAAACGTCGGTTTTCATCCGACGGCTCTAATCATCGCCGATGTCCCGGAATGGTCACTTTGGCGGTTTTCGGACGTGGCGTGACGTGGCATGACCTAGCTCTACGTGGCAAGATTGAATTGAGCAGCGGAGATCCCGGACGACATAAAGACGACTCAGACGACGACACGCGTCTTTTCCATGGCCTTGTCGTACAGAGGCCGTACATAAAGTACATCGGCGACAGTACTTTTTGTACTTTATAGTATTCTGATTAGAGCGTTCTTTAGTAGATAGGCTTTGTGAGAGAGATAAAGGACTTATAATATTTCTAGACAGGCACCTCTCCCTTGGGAGCTTTGAATAAATTGGCAACTTTGCCGGCTCATAACTTATCGGCTGTTTTGCCGTTTTCAATGATTCTTTTTGCTACGGACTCAAGGGAGTCCAAGCTGCACAAGGGTGCAGTCGAACTCTCAGTTTACCATCTTGAGCAGGAGTGATTGTGGCTTGAAGTGGGTTAGTTAAACACCATATAGAGGCTTCAAGTATTATGTTGTCCAATGGAGGACACAGAATTACAAGTTATGGGCCCATCCTCTAGGGTGCCAACCTTTAATGGATCTGGGTTCATCAATAGGAAACCAAGATGATGGGTGCTTTATGGGAAAATCGATACTGGGGTATCATCAATGGAAGAGTGAAACGTGCACCTTCGGGAACTCCACCGGGATTTGGAGGAGTAAGGTTTACAGCAGCATCAACTACTTCCACTGAGGAAAAAGATGACAAGGACATATGTGTGTCAAGAAAGGGGAAAAGGAAGGAGACACCCCTCACTCATATTGCCACGGCACCGGGAGCGGCAAACGTTAAACCGTGGAGAACGATACTCAAATGTGGGAAGAAGTGAACATGGCTGCCAAGAACTTCATTCTAAAGCACCTCACGCAAGCTTTGGCCACTCCTCACCTTCAGATTTACAATGCCGAGGAGTTATGGGTGAGTTTGGTGGAGATTTATAGAGCTGGTACTATTGAGGAGCTCTAGTTGGCTGAGCAAAAGCAAGGGAGTTACACTTACAAAGGAGGAAAGATGTTAGATTATTGTAATGATCTTTCTTGTTTCTATATAGAGATGGAAAGTGCAGGGTGGACAAGTATAATGAAGATGAAAGTTAACACTCTCATCATGAAGTTACCAAATGAGTACGAGAACATAGTGAACCGAGTACATGAAATGACTGATAGTTCATGGAAGTGGAATACAGTTGTCCAGATGATACTTGTGCACGAAAACACTATGGAGATTAGGAGAGGAGGAAAGAGCATTCAAGCTCTAGCTGTAGGAGGGGATCGATGGGGGAAGGACCCGAAGAAATTTTACAAAGGGGGAAGAGATCAGCCGGCAAGACTAAAACCTCCAAATGGCCTTTGTCATTTTTGCAAGTAGCCGAGACACTTTATCGCAGATTAAGTCAAGCTATCGGAGCTGAGGCTCCAAGAGAACCGTGGAGGAGGTTTCTGCCCGAGGGAAGAAAAATTCACTTGTGGTTACAAAAGTGACACGAAAAATTGAGGTCGAGTCTTATGAGGAGGATGTGGAGCTTTTTCTTGGCGAGAGTCTGGAGGAGAAGGAGATTCGTTGGAGACAAAAGTGTGCCCTAAGAGCAATTCGAGAAGCTCCACAGGAAGGATGGATAATCGACTCAGGTGCATCGATGCATGTGTGTCTTGACAAGGAACTCTTCGGTAAGCTAAAAAAGATCCCTACTGTAGAGATAGAGTATGGGGATGGGAGAGTGGTTACTACATATCTAGTGGGGTCAATAGATCTGAAAGTCTTAGTGGAGGGTAATACTTCTATACTCACATTCTCTGATGCAATCACTCTACATTCTTAAGCTAAGTAAAAATCTTGTCTCTACGTCTGTGTTAGATGACAAAGAGTTTGATACCTTCAGTAGAAAGGGAGTCTTTACACCTAAGTATGGGGATGAAGTTTACTTCATTGCAGATAACGGTAGCCTAGGAATGTTTAGGCTTAACCTGAGTACTGCAAAGAACAATGCTTACTATGTTGGTGTTCCTAAGTTGATGATTTGGCATAAACGATTGGGACATGTGCATTTTGATAGATTGAGGGAAATAAAAAAACTTGGGGTAGTAGAAGGCATTCGATTTGGGGATAAGAAAATGATGGATGATTGTAGTGGCTATGTTCAAGGTAAGGCTCACAGACTACCCGTTCCCAAAGCCGCCACATATAGAGGTGAGAAAGTACTAGATTTGGTCCACACAGATATTTGGAGACCTGCAAAAGTACCTTTGGTTGGAAAAAAGAGGTTTATGTTGACAATAAACGATGACTGGTCTAGATACTCTAGAGTGTATTTCCTAAAAGAAAAGTCTGAAACATCAACTAACTTCAAAGAATATAAAGCTTGAAGTGAGAAGTTACATGAAACCCCCATTAAGAGAATAATGAGTGATAATGGGGGGGAATATACCTCTAACTAGTTTGAGAAATATCTGAGAGATGAGCGAGTGCAGCACCAGAAAACTGTACCATATAACCTGGAAAAAAAAGGGGTAGTTGAGAGGTTGAATCGAACACTAAGAGATAGTGCATGCAGTTAGTTGGCAGACAAGATAATAGGAAAGAGATTTTGGGCAAAGTCAATGAACTGTGCCACCTACATTAAGAATAGAATTCTTACCTCAGTTGTAAAGGGAGTGACACCTTATGAGAGATGGGTGGGAAGGAAACCAGATTTCTCACATCTTAAAGTGTTTTGTAGCCAAGTTTACAGTCTTAACACGGATAAGAAAAACTGGAAACTAGATGCAAAGGGAAAACCAGGATACTTTGTGAGATATGATGAGGATGTTAAGGGGTATGGAGTCTATGACTTAGCAAAGAAAGATATCATTCTGGTCAAACACCTAGTTGTCATGGATGAAGGGAAGTCATTTGACCCCTTGAAATATATAAAGAAGATAAGAATCAGATTTGTGTCCGAAAGTGGGGAGGACTCGGTTGTTTACGAAAGGGACTTGAGTGAAACAAGGATTGCAGATTCAGGGGAGATCCAAGACATAGGCAATCCACCAGAAACCTCGCATATTCGTATGGATTTTGAGGAGACCGAAGAGGAGTGACTGGAAATGGCTTTCATGGATAGGGGAGCCGATGAGACAGGAAGGAGAAATCCAACATTTCCCTCCATCCTAGCTTTGAAGTTTGAAAGGGGGAGAAGGAGCAGCAAAAGGTTATAGGAAAAATATGCTGCTCACAAGGTTACTAAGCTATCTCATCCAGATAAGCATGGGCTCATTCTCGGAATGCTCCAAAATATTACGTCTTTTGTAAAGTTGGATTTCATGGAGTAAATGGTCCTTAGAACTCATCTCGAGTGAGGTCATGCTCAGAATTTTTAATAGGACCTTTTATCCCTGACGTCGAAGACATCCGTAGATCTGATTTTAGGGTCAAAAAATATCATCATCATCTTCATTATGTGTAGCCACCCCTTTCACGATAGACATATTTTCAGTTTCAAAGATTCCACCGGCGTCACCAACCTCTAAAGTTGAAAACTTAGCACCTACGCGTCAAACATTTCCAACAAAGCATAAAGTATTCTTTACCAAACTTTTTCTTGGTCTAAAGAAGACAAAAAAGTAAGTTGTTTTGTCCTAAGATCTAACGCAAAAGCGTTAAACATTTTCATTGGGAGCGTTGCAATCTCAAAAGCTCAAATTTGGCTACCAAATTACAAAAGGGGAAAAAAAAAGTTTTATTTGAAATGGCTTTGAAATCTCCATCAAGCAATAAGCATGGTCCAAGTAAAAACTATAGTCAAAAGCTGATCCAACAACACAATGCTATCATCGATTTCCTCTTTGTTCAAGTTACTTAGTCTAAATATGACATCCAACATAAAACTTGTAAATAGGCATACATATGGAATGTAATAATAATAAGTAAAATTAAACCATAAATAATCACATTGGATTATCACTAATAACACATATCACACTTACAAACTGTTACACAAATAGATGTCCATAGTAATACATTATTATAATCATAAAAGATCATAATCATTGTAATCATTTTAATCGTAAATAATTATAATCATAAATATTAATCACAATAAATGATCATCGTAATATATAATCATCATTATCATATTAGTGATAGTAATCACCATTATTGAAATAAACATACTAGTTGTAATCATTATAACAATAATAGTAATCAAAATAACAATAACAATGATGATTATAAAATTTTACAAAAGTAATGGTACAAATTCCAAGTCATCAGTAACAATAAATATCATCATAACAATAATGTATTGAGTAATTAAAAACAACAATAAGGGTCACAATGATTAAAATTTAAATATTAAATAATTAAAATATAGATGAAAATAAAAAAAATTGATCAATATATATAATTAATGATTAATGATTTATTAAATATCAATAAACTAATCATAATGTTTTTGAATGACACTTTTTTATAACTACAAGTTGTAAATTATAAATATCTTATTTTAAAATTATTAACTACTTTTCTTAATTTATACTTAAATATATTTTTTTGGTAAGAACTTTCATTTTTCATAAAAAAATTAGAATTAGAAAAATATATATCTTTACTTTTTATATTGACTTGTAAAATTATCATTTTTTTCCTTTTCATAAGCATTTTATTTTGTTATAAATCTTTGGATCACCACGCTATTGACACCCCTCCAGTCCAATAAAAACCCTCCAGTTTTTCCCTTTAAACCTCTGTTGTCCCTGTGTTAGCTTGTGTTCTTTCCTTTGAAAACAGTTGTAATCTTCGCTTTATTGTTGACTCCTGTTTATTCAAAATTTTCTTCGTTCATCAAAGAAAAATAAAAAAAATGGTTTTTTTATGTGTTTATGGGGTTTTGGGTGGAAGGGACATGAATTAAAAAAAGAGAAACGTTTTTGGTGCCATTTGGCATATTTTGGAAGGGGGAGGGAGGGAGAAAGGAGGGAAAGAGGGAGGGAGAGGGAGGGGAGGGAGAGGAAAAGGAATGGGGATGAAGAGGAACAGAATGATAATAAACAAAGGGGGAAGAGGAAGGGACAGGAGAAAAAAATTGAGTAAACACAGTGAGTGGCAAAGAGAGTGGAAGGAGTAGAGAGAGGTGAAAAGCGAGGGGAAGAGGAGGGAAAAAGGGAGTGTAAAACGGAGGGGAAGGGAAGAGGAAGAGGAAGGCCTAGAGTGAGGGACGGAGGGAGAAAAAAATAAAAAGAAAGTAGTGTAAGAGGGAGGGGAAAGGAAAGGGGCAGAGAGAGGGGCAGAGAGATAGGAAGTGGAGGTGAAATGGGAGGTGAAGAGGGAGGGAAAGAAAAAGGGTCCAAATAAGGGGTATAGGGCGGTGGAAAAGAAAGGGAAAGAGGGAGGGGCGAATCGAGGGCCAGAGGGAAATTAAAGGGCAAGGCAAAAAGGTGGGAAAAAAAGAAGATTAGAGGCAGGATAAGTGTACGAGGAGTACGAGGGAGGGGAACAGGGTAGGGCTATAAAGAGAGAGAGGGAGAGTAAGGGGGAGGTAAAAAGGGAGGGAAAGAGGCGGGGAGGAGGAGGATGGGAAGGGAGAGCGTCATGGTCACCAAGGCATAAAGACCAAAACTAGGAAAAATCTGCAAATTGAGAGCAAACACATCAGAATCCACATAGCTGAGAATGACAAAGAAGAGAAAACTAGTGGTGCAGAACAAAGGGTATCATTTTACCATGGGCACAAAAAACAGGAGGCAACGCACAAAATCAGAAAACGAATAAGTAGCAATGCATAAAATCAAAAAATGATTAAGTAGCACAGACATCAAAGCAGTGGGAGAGCGATCAGAGGAGTAGAGTGCTCACCAAATTTGTTAGAGAAGGTCACAGGTGCGAAGTCGACGTCACCCAAACCGAAATCAAAAGAAGCCTCCACGGCTCGAAGTCTACATGAAACCACCGGTAAACTAGCTGAAGGAGAAGGGGAACAATGCTCACTCATTGAGAAGGACAGGAGTCTTGTAGTGAAAGAGAGTTGTGAATTAGAGTCAATATCATCATGTAGCTCACCAGACTCTCACCCACACAAACCGAAAGACACAAATCAGAAAGTGATAGAGAACATAGAAGTCGGACAAAAAGACTCCAATTCACATAAAGGCAATTCAACCAGAATGACAACTTAAGGAAGGATGAATGGGAACTTACCATTTGGCCATTGGAAGTGTCAAAAAACAAGGAATCAGCAGAGGACTAATTTTTCCTCCACATGCCTAAACAAAGAAGCTCCACCAATAGAAGGAGTTCGTAACAGAACGACTGGCGAAAAGCCTGCAGCAAAGAATGCAACACAGAGAGAGAGAGAGAGACAAGGACAGTCAAAGATCAAAAGGCAACCAAAGGAATTTGCCATGAGGGAATTTGCCAGGAGTCACGGAACAGAAAACATAAACTTAGATTTTTTAACCAATGTTGGTTGCCAAAACCTACAAATTTCTCCGGACAGTTCACCGCATGTGTTGATCATGCAGAAAAGGAGTCGAATTACCAAGGAAGGAAACCGGAATTACCAAGCGATGTTCAACAGTACGAGGAAAGTGGGAGAAGATTCGAAAGAAACCACCTCCAATAATCCTAGACCGCCAAGAAAATATTTCAAACCTGGACAGGAAATCGAATAGTTAGTCGGGCAGTCTGAGGGAAAGGAAAGGATCAAGTGGGATAGAAACACAAACAAAAAAGTATTAGAAAATTCGAAACGTAAAACAACATAGATTAAGGAGCATTTGAGGGGGTTTAAGAGAAAGTTACAGCATTCTAGGGAAACGAATGCTCTAAGATTGTTTTCACTTCAACAAAGCAAGGAGATCGCAGGAGTCCAATCAATTACATTTCTAGAAGGAAAATTTCCGAAAGGCGTGATGGAGAGCAAGGCAAAAATCAAAACTCAAATGTCAAACCCTAAGACCAAAGACAAGCAAAAATTAAAAGGACAGATGAAGGAGAGCTTTTCGCTATTTAGTTAATGCAAAGAAGAAGAATAGCTCATCAGAAATTGCAGCAAGAAAGGGAGCACATCATTGCTTACCTAAACAAAAAATTCCAAAGGTAGACGAGAGTAGACACATGGAGGGGAAATTCCGGAAGGAATGAGTGCCCTGAAGTTTCTTATCTCAAGATACACAACAAACTGCCGACAGACGCCCTACATCACCATAAAAAGGGGCATCCAAAATACAGGCGGAAGCCGTGGTGAGCAGGAAAAGGAAAGAGTTCCAAAAGTCAAGAAGGATCTCTATTTTAGAATCATTAATGGGGAATGCTATGTACTAAATCTCCAATAGTGAAGGGGAGTGCAGAGAAAGCAAGTCAAGAGTGCCTAACTATAGGAGTCAAAGGAAGACTTGAAAATAGCTTGTAACAAGCGAGAGGGAAGCAGATGCTAACCTTAACTTCGATGTGCAGACAGAATTTGGAGTGGAACGTCTCACTCCATATAGAGGCGACAGGGTTCAGTGAGGTAAAAATCAGGTACAATGAAAGAGCGACAAAGGCGCGGCACAAAACCGGCATCGCACATTGAGAGTTTACGAAACCACATCATCGTCGCAAAAATAATGATAGGGCGCCCACAAAAGCAGCTGGCATCCGAACGTTCAAAGCAAAGTCATATTAGAATTTACACAATAGCAGGATAAATTAAAAAGCACGATGGTAACCCATCTGAGTCCGGGGTTGCAAAAGGGGTGGCATGGCCAAAACTGAAAAACAACAATAAAAAACAAAAAGAGTGATGGGAACACAAAAAAAAAAAAAAAATAGTTCGCAAAATTGTAATCGAAACGAACGAACAAAATCAGGTGACAAGCTCGCGAATCAAGGACTTAAAAAATTGTACGATCGAGATTGAAAACGCGTCAAATAATACAAGTACATGTACATGTTGTCCATAGCCTATTTCACCCATGGACTACTCTCGGAAGCGCCACAGACTACCCCTCAAACAGCTGTGTTTCAGAAAGCACAGATTACTCCACAATGAATAAAATACCCTCAAACTGCACCAATAGGCAGTTTACTATAGACACTGTAAGCTCCCAAAGTTACAGCCAAATCCACCAAGGAATCTAGAAGATATAAGCTCCAGAGTTTCACAAAAACAGCTAACAACTTCACAGACTAACCACTTAGACCTCACACAGAATATTACAGAGATAACAGAATAGAATGAAACTTCACACACATATACATTTTATATCATAGAATAACTTCACAAAGTTTCACATGAAAGCACCAAACAGAGTGATCACACCAACAGGTCAAAGATGCAGAAAACAGTCTGCCATTGCTTTGATTAAACTTGACTGTGATACTCAAAATATTCTAAGTCCTACAAGTTATACTCAGAGAGTTCACTACTGAATGTACGGAGGCATACCAGCCGTACGGTATCTACCATCTACCTAAACTATTGTAAGTATACCCGAATAGTTTGAGGTATGTCAGACCGAACAAATCTACACTAATAATTAATTAGCAAAAAGACAAACCTATGTTGTACATAATATTTACACCAACATCTCCACAAATCTTCGTACGTCAAAAACCAAGCTACCACTAAGTAAATATCATTACTCAAAATCTATACTAGTCATATTATCCGCAGCTGCGTCAGCTGCTTTGTCCGTGCGGATCGTATCAAGGTAACGGCAGCTGCGTTGACTCGTCTCCGTCGCAGCTGCTACATACCGGCGGCGCATATTCATCCAAAATAACCGCAGTTGCATTCTCCTGCTTGCGTCGCAACTGCCCCGTACCAGCGGTGCCTGTTTCAACATTTCGTTTATTCCACATCGGATCGGTTCGCGATCCGCCGTCCATTTGTCAATGCTTGTATCAGCCACTCAGTGAGTCTTTTACATCACTTACATTATATCCGTTCGTTCGCTCCCCCAATCCATGAATCCATTCAAACCTCCACATTAAATTCCATAGCGCAAGAACTGTCGCGTACACACGAAACAAACTTTTCAAAACAACAGTACATTCGCTCACAAGGGAGGCGCCATCGTCGCAAACAATTTTAGTGCCAAACGCGCAGACATTGGCTACAATTGAACGGCCAAGATTCACGGGACCATACTTAGTCCCCACATGTTAAAATTTCAAGAGAGTTGAAATTGTTCGACATCATTGAGCTGTACGATTCCAAATCGAGCCACACTCACCAAAAATATGAAAAATATTATTTCAAAAATCAGGTGTACCTTCGCGAGCCCGCTACAGTCATAAATTAAATCAAGGACGACAAGATCAAACAACAAGTATCGCCACGACATTAAGTGGGAGTGTTAGCTTTGCACAACATAGGGTGATACATTTGGTACAGAAGAACCTACACAGTTCATTTGTGTGACGTCATGGACTCACATGTGTGGAATGTGATGGACGATTCTACGACAAAAGATATATAATTTTTTTTATTTTATTTAACAAAGCCAACCTGTCTAAATCTGCCTCTCTCTTATCTATCTTTCTAGGCCTTCTCCCTTCTCTAATCTACCAGTGTGATTCTCTAAGGTCCACACTAGTTGTGTATGTTTGTGACGTGACTACTTTAGCCTAAGGTCACGGGCTACGGTGATTGTCCCAAACAAATAGGTTATGGGCCAACATTTGTGTGGCCTTGGAGAGTCCAACCGCTTAGTTCTACCAATGAGGAGATATAGGGCCATAGATGCATTTGAAAGGAGGATTCAAGAATCGTGTCACTTCACAATGTGAAGTTGACTCCTACGAGTATTGTATTGGCAGCAAACCAACCACAGGATCAGAAAGTGTTTGAGAGGGATCTAGGCACAAAGACATGACACTACATAACTTGCCCAACAAAGCCTAAAAAGAATTAGGTCACACGAGTGACACAGTCATGGGTGACAATGAGGAGGGGGCATGCAAGAATGACTGAGAAATTAAGGAGCATTTCAGATGTCACAAAACGGAACATCCCAAGCTCAAATCAACAAAAGTCAAAAATATTTTAGGAGTTGATTTTTTGAAAAATTAAACATACTCATAACCCACCCATCATCTCCTATAAGGCTAAAATGCCCATAACACCATTAACTGTAGGATCTTAAGCAAAAGACATTTACTCAAAATAATTCACAAAACGTAAATCATTACATAGCGGAAGCTCGTACAAGACAAGAGGAATATTCAACCAAAAAGATTTATAAGTGTTATTGGCCGAAGCCTCTTTACATCATCTCTCTTCTCTCTTTTCTCTCTTCTCTATCCAATTTAAAAAATCTCTTACTCCAAGATTAATCCTCTAAGATATAATCATGTAAGATAGATTAGATTGAATTCAATACTCTGTACATGTATACTGCTGCCTATATACTCGCTACTCTGCAATCAGAGACAACAAGATAAAACAAAAAAAACTTAGCGTAGCGACAAAGTCTGTCCCTAGCTGACTGTGCAAGCTACAAGGAAAGTTACACGAAAAAAGGTGCACACGCTTTCTTCCTTAGAAACGTCTAATTCTAAATGTTTATTTAAGTACGTGTCGCTTCACAAACACACTTGCACGCAAATTGAAACACCTACGCACCAAACAAAAAGTATGTTTCGTTCGCGGACGCCTCAAAATAATACCACAAAACTTACATCGCACGTTTGGTATGATGAAGTGGTACTTCACGTCAACAACTAAATGTTGGAATGACGCTTTGCGGAAATACCGCAAATCGACAATATCCCAAAAATCCCCCTCTTATTGTCGGAATTGCTAAACTCTTTAAAATAATCCAAGTCTTGGTCGCCCCCTCTCAAATATATCATGTGTGGCTGCCTTCGTCAACAAATTTGCTGCCTCTTATTTTGTCGGTATGTACGAAAATACAATCTCGTTTACCGTAACCAAATCTCTTACAAAATGCCATTGCATCTTGATGTTTTTCGTCCTCTTGTGAAACACTGGATTTTTTGCCAAAGCCATTGAACTTATGTTGTCACAATAAATCGTCATATAACTAATAGGAACACTTAACTCACGTAACATCTCCTTGATCCAAATCGAAGCCTTAGCTGCATGACACGCAGCCATATACTCAGATTCCGTGGAACTCAACGCAACCGTAGGTTGTATCCTAGAACTCCACGAGATCGCGGCTCCTCCAAAAATAAATTCATATAATGACGTGGACTTAATTGAATCAAAATTGCCGCCCCAATCAGCATCACAATACCCAACACACTCCAAAGATTTTTTTTCAGAAGTGAATAAAAATCGAAGATCAATCGTACCAACCAAATATCGATAATACGTCGTACGGCATCCCAATGCGCCTTCTTTGGCTTGTGACAATAACGGCTCACAATTGCAACCACGGCCAAAATATCTGGACGAGTACCAACGCTAAGGTATATAAGTGAACCAACCGCCTCTCGATATGGTACGTCAATATAATCCCTCTCTTCAAACTTACGAATGTGTAGGTTTGCATCCAACGGTGTAGAAAGTGGTTTCGCGTCTGTCATACCGAATCTCTACGAAATCTCCTTACAATGTTGAGCTTGACTCAATTTAATGTTCCCCTCTTTGTTGCGTATTACTTCAATCACCAAAATACATCGTACCTCTCCAAGATTCGTTACTTTGAAATGTAATTGAAGATAACGTTTCAACCCATTAAAGCGCTCCAATTTGTCACATGCCATGAAGAAATCATGCACATAAACATAAAAGATGATTTAGTCAACTCTTTCACCTTTCACGTAAACTCTTGCAATAGACGTAGTCTGTACAAATCCAAACTTCAATAGTACTTGATAAAGTTGTCAAATACCAAGTGCGTGGCGCCAGTTTCAAACTATACAATGATTTCACAAACGCCATACATTTTTTTCTTGCAAAGGAGACACTCCTTCTAGTACCTTCATATATACCTCTTCCTCCAACTCACCATTTAAAAACGCGGTTTCCACATCCATTTGATAGACGTGCTTCTTCCCCATCGCTGCAAGTGCGATAATCATTCGTAGTGAGTCGAACTTCACCACGGGAGCATAAGTCTCCTTAAAATCGATTCCCTCACGTTGTTGGAATCCCTTACAAACAAGTCTTGCCTTGTTCTTAATTATTTCACCCGAAGCTCCAGTTTTAGTTTTAAAAACCCACTTTGCATCAATTGCCTTTTTCCCCTCCGGTAATATCACTTCCTCAAAAGTTCGATTATCAACCACCGACTTAAATTCTTTCTCCCACGCCGGTTTCCACTTACTCTCCCAGTCGGTCGACCTCCTTGCCTCGACATAAGATTGAGGGTCGCCGGTCATATTCTCCGTAAGTGATTGCTACAAAAGAAATTCCGCCTCCTTAGCATCGGAAAGAAAATAATGCGAATTCGATGCATTTTCCCCTTTTCGATCGTAAGTAAGTTTCTCCGGTTTCTTCCCCTTTGTAATTCGAGAGCTCCTCGTAATAACTTGCTCCTCCTCTTTTTCCTCTTTCTCTTCCTCGGATTCAATTTCAATTTCCTTCTCACTCGATTTAGAACGCGATTTAGAGCTTTGAGATTTCCGAATGTCCGAAGTCACTCGGGAATCCAAAGATCGTTACTCTATCTTTCAAATTCAATTTCAACTGATTTATTCAAATTCTTTTTCTTAGTTTTCACATTCGGTTCCTCATCGGATTCCGAATCCCCAATGTAGGGAAAACTCTCAATTTCACTCTCCTCATAAAAATCCAAATTTTCTTTAAATTTCCCAACGGAATCCATGGCGGATTTGAGAACCTCATGAAAAAATCCACATTCCGAGATTCCTCGACGGTGTGACGAGCCGGATCATACACTCGGTACAAATTCCCTTTCGTACTATAACTAACAAAAATTCGCGGCCAACACCATGGTGCAAATTTTCTTTTCCTCTTAATTGATTCCACATAAACCGTAGCATGACATCCCCAAATTCTCAAATGATGAACTGTGGGCTTTCTACCACTCCACAATTCCTCTGGTGTTTTACTTTCGGAAACCGAAGTGATTCTTTGGTTACAATTGTAATTCGCCGTAAGAATTGCATCTCCCCACAAAAACATCTCTTGTTCGGAGCTATGAACCATTACATGGACCATTTCTTGTAAGGTATGATTCTTCCTCTAGGCCACTCCATTTGACTCCGGAGAATAAGGCGCCGTGAATTGATGCCTTTTCCCCCACTCTTTACAATACCCCTCAAAAATAACAAGCTCCCCTCCATTATCCGAACGAATAGATTTAAGCTTCTTATCAATTTGCCTTTTGGCCATTACAAGCCATTCTTTAAATTTTTCAAATGCATCCGATTTATTTTTCAATAAAAACACCCATGACTTCCGGGAAAAGTCATCAACAATCACCAAAGTATACTTGTTACCTCCAATTGTCTCGGGTTTAATATGTCCACAAATATCAATTTGTACAACCTCCAAAGGACTTTGAGCTCGATGCTTGATGTCTTTATTCGGATGGGATTTCCGAATTTGACATCCTTTGCTACATCCTCCACATCCGTTCACCTTCTAACCGGATGCGAGGTCCAAACCCCTCACCGAATAATTACGAATCATCTTCTTCAAACTTACCTCAGATGTGTGACACATTCCATGATGCCATAAGATAAGATCACCTTTCAACTCCGAAATTTAGTGTCAAATTCCCACGATGGGAACTTTAGATTTCGGCCTCCCTCCATATGATCCGACTATGATTCGAATCCGTTACAACTCCTTCTCCAATTACATTCCCTTCCTCATTCCAAATCTCAATAGATTGATCACCTCTCGCAAGTAAGCTTCCACCGATTCGTTGGATTTGTGGAACACTTAACAAATTGACCGAGCCGTCCGGAATGTAAAGAGTATTTTGAATAAAGTACTCCGTCGATTTCTCCTTTCCATCATTATCCCATGAAAGAAGATCAAGCCAAACCGTGCCAACTGTTCCAACCGAAATGACATGGCCGCTTGCAACCGTAATAAACTTTGGAACCGTAAGTTCCCGCATATTATCAACAAGGTAGCATCCGTGCAAACATAGTGAGATGCCCCTGTATCAATAATCCACTCCTTCTCTCAATTTCCTTCACTACTCACCGAATCAAGGGTAAGGATAAGAACGGGAAAAACATCACCAGTTTCATTACCATAGTCGAAGTAATTTGCATTACCGTAACCTCGACCGCCACCACGGCCTCCTCCCCGACCGCCACCTCGGCCGCCTCTATCACCTCCTCTAGCTCCTCTTCCACCTTCGGAATCTCCACTCTTTGCATAACATTGAGAAATCGTATGCCCCCACTTACCACAAAAATGACATTGCTTGTCCTTATTCGAACAAGAGGAAGACAAATGTCCAAGCCTGTTACACCGGTAGTATGTCACATTGGAAAGATCCGAAGGAACCTTCGGTGGACGACCTTGCTCCTTCTTGTTGCCTCGACCGCAACTACCTCTCAGGCCATCTCCTCTACCACCTCCTCTACCATCGGCATAGTTAAGATCCGGGGTTTTGGGAGTAGTAGAGTTGAGAACTCCTCCTCCTCCAATTGAAGAAGCCAAGGGAGTTCCCTCCGACATTTTGATAAAGTTGACGGTAAATCCGAAAGTGTTATATGCCTTCGCTCGTAAAATAGCTTTAATATGCGAAAGCTTGTCCGGTAAATCCTTAAGAAAAACACGTAATTTATCCGCATCCAAAATAACTCGACCATTGTTGAGTAATTGCTCGATTATAATATTGAAGCGCTTCACGTCATCATCCATCATTTCATTTGATTTGATTTTATAATACATAAAGTCCGTATATACACATTGACCCTTGTTCTCAACGCCTTTCTCACATTGATCCTCAAGTGCTTGCCAACACTTATGGGCCGTACCGTGAGCAAGGAAATGATCAAGCACGGAAGAAGTGCAATTCTTCATCAAACCGGTCGTTGCGGCACTATCATTCAATCTCCATTGAGCACGTGCTTTACTCCCAAGTGGCATTTTCTCTTGTCTATTGACAATCCTCCAAAGCTTTTTAAAAATTAGTTGGCCTGAAATAAATTTCTTCCAAACGGCATAATTAGAACCATTAAAGGCCACAGATTTCCCCGACATATAATAATTTTCTTCGTTTTCCAATCCTTCGTAAAACTCGGACTCTTTTTCTTCTATCTTCGTCTTTCCCTTCCTAATCCTCTCTTTTATCTCTATCTCATTAGCTCCTCTAAAAGGATCGACATCCGGAAAGGAAGTGTTTTCTTTTCTCTCACTGGGTTGAGTTTGAAAACGAGAATCTACATATCTCATAAGTGTATCAAACATCTCCTCAAATTTTCTCTCCATATTCCGAGTCTCCTCTGATTGATAACCCGAAAAACTGAACTCTTTTGCTCTCTCCAAAGTCGACATGGGGGAAGGAGTAATTATATTCTTCTTCCTCCCCATGCGCTCCCTCTCTATCTCTAAAGCACTAGCTTTGATGCCAATTGTAAGATCTTAAGCAAAAGACATTCACTCAAAATAATTCACAAAACATAAATCATTACATAGCGGAAGCTCGTAAAAGACAAGAGGAATATTCAGCCAAAAAGATTTGTAAGTGTTCTTGGACAAAGCCTTTTTACATCATCTCTCTTCTCTCTTTTCTCTCTTCTCTATCCTCTTTGAAAAATCTCTTACTCCAAGATTTATCCTCTAAGATATAATCATGTAAGATAGATTAGATTGAATTCGATACTTTGTACATGTACACTAATGCCTATATACTCGCTACTTTGCACTCAGAGACAATAAGATAAAACAAGCAAAACTTACCGTAGCGACGAAGTCTGTCCCTAGCTGACTGTGCACACTACAAAGAAAGTTCCACGAAAAAAGGCGCACACGCTTTCTTCTTTTGAAACGTCTAATTCAAAACGTTAACTTAAATACGTGTCGTTTCATGAACTCACGTGCACGCAAATTGAAACACCTGTGCACGAAACAAAAAGTCACGCGAAACGAAAAGTATGTTTCGTTCGCGGACGCCTCAAAATAGTAGCACGAAACTTACATCGTTCGTTTTGTCTGAGGACGTGGTATTTCACCTCAACAATAAAATGTTAGTTTGGTGCTTCGCGGAAATACCGAGAAGCGTCAATATCCCAACATTTACCACCCACACCCTTCAAACATTCCTATCAGCTCAATCTCCAACCACACTTAAGGTGTTGGTTAATAAGGATCTGGTACCATAGAGAAGCAAGGTGGCTCGGCAAACCTTCAAGGAGAGGGGAATACTGATGCGAAAGAGTGGAAGCAAAGTTATGAAGGAGAACAATAAGGATGGAAAGAAATGTTAGTTTTGTAAGATCTCGAGCGATACATTTGGTACGTGTAAAAGGGAAAATAGCGCGCCACAACACGCCACAATGCACAGCGGAAAACACCAAGGATCTTCCCGTAGCAACAGTAGGAGCACACAACACTGACAGACAAAGTTGTGTTTTATTACTTGGAAGAGAGTACAAGGTTGCGCTCGCTGCGTAGGTTTTTTCGAAAAGTGTCCTATCCACCAAGCCTACCTAACTATTTAACCAAGCTAGCTGCTAATCAACCTAGTATTGTACAACTATACACGTGGACCTTTACGGTCAACCAAGACAAATCCCCAAAATATCTTCTAGAACAATACCGTTCTATCTACATTCTGCGGCGTTGCTATTCTGCTAAGCTGCCTTGCTGTGCTGCACTGCTATGCTACTACGCCACTAAGTAACTATGCTGCTAAGTTGCTATAGTGTTATGTTGCGCTAGTCAAGATTAGGAGCTGCGCTACTCTGAAATTGCAACCATAGCAGCCTAGTTGCTAACTACTAAGTACTCAACTCTGTAACCTTGTTACAGTGCCTCCCACTAGGGCTTCAATGTCCCGCTGAACCTTTTGTCTCAGGGAAGCTACAACTGCGGAGTATACCGTACGTCTCTTAGAAGTACTCCTCGAATTCGTGTCGCAAGGTGTCGAGTTGGTTTTGGAGCTTCTCACATCAGGTCTCCAACAACGCAATATGACGGTTTGCCGCTGCAAAATGTCTCCGAATGATTCCCTCGCGCACTTTGTCCTCCCCCTCTTCTGGTACAACCTCGGAACCCTCGGGTTGTGGCGGAATGGCGGCCGGTGAAGGCTCCTTAGGTACCGTAATTTGGGGCGATTTGAGTTCTGTAAGTTGTTGTGCCTCTTCCGCCTCCTCTTCAGCCTGTTCCCACCTAGGTACCTTCTTTAGCTTGAAGAACGCATGTTTCCTGGAAACTCGCGCTCGCTACAGAGCGTTTTTTCTGGCTAGCTCGAGTGCCCGTACTTCTGGGGTGACCTCTGCCCGAGCAATGATGTCATGGAGGCGAACATCCCACAGGTGATAACGGCGGAGTAACCCAATAACATCCACCCTGTACCGGTAGTTATCCTCAACTACTTCCACAAACGATAGGACATGGGTGTTTAGCAGCACATAATCCTTGTGGTTGTTCCGGATGTTCTTTGTTCTCATAAAATTCCAGGCCTGGTGTGACGGTACGCAGGCGTGGATAAAGATAGGGTCCCTAAGTTTCCTGTAAGCAACTCCTTGGGCCACTTTTTGGGATCCTAATACAAGTGCTTCGCAAAGCTGAAGGCGAGATCCAAATGCAGTGTGTCGGCAAGAAGTGGGAAGAGGTAATCGAGAATTTCCTCTCCTTGTTCACTCTCCTCCGCCGTCTCCCATTGGTTTTCTCGAAGGAGAAACACCTCGTCTCCACTACGGTATTGTGCTTCGGCTTTCTTTTCCGCGCTTTTAGAGGACTGCTCGTCTGCGGTACTCTCATTGTTGGGGTCTCTCATCACCTCCAGATCCGAGGCGCGCTCCTCGTTTCGTAGAGGCGTTGGTTCTTGTTTTGGTTCTTGCTCCTCCAAGGGCTCATGATCCTCCTTATATTCCTGATCCCCTTCCCGGGTTGGGGTGTATTTGAGGTCCTTTGAGTTTTCCGACCACTCCCCTCCACTAGTTTCTGCCGGCCCTACCTTGCTACTAGCGGTTTCTTCTAGTTCCGGCTCCCTTTTTACCTCTCTTCTCCAGTCTGCCTCTACCATGGCCTCCGCCGCCATTAATAATCTTTGGTGACAGGTCACATCTCCTTGCCTCACGCGTACAAGCCTCCTCTTTTTTGGTGGTGGAGAGGACGATGACGTCATAGACACTATTGTACAAAACAATCGCGGTAATTCCAAAAGTGAAGGCAAACTGACCGCGCGGAGAGAAAGAATCTGTAGGCTGCTGAGACTCAGTTGGTCGCGAGGGCAGATGGCGGCTTTATCAACAAGGGTTAAGGGCTTCACTTTTGGAATCTACGAAGCGTCACAGCGTGCGAGGGTATTGCAGCGTCTAACATTTATAAGACTGCACTAGTGCTGCGAAACCAAGTGTTCGTTGTTACCAACGTTCTGAAACACAATTGCGCCGTTACGCTTTCCTGTCACCGCAGCGGTGGTGTTGCATTCCTCTGAAGGCACCGCGACCATGTGGCGCTGCGGTGGCTGCGCTGCGCTGCGGTAACATTGCTGCTGCGTTTCTTTGCCGCGTCCCCAATATAATTGCCATGGTTGCGACACTGCGATTTGTTCCTTTATTGCGGCCTCTGCCATTGCCCCTCCTGCGAAGCTGAGTGTCCTCACTCTGCTGAAATCGGCATAGCAACTCTGGGGAATGCAAATCCTCCTCGTCCACCCAAGAGTCATCCTCAGCACAGTAGCCCTTCCAACGCACCAAATATTGGCTGGAGGTGGAATTTGTAGAGCGACGCGACTGAAGGATCTCTCCCACCTCATACTTGTTCGAGGTACCCTGAACGGGTGGTAAAGGAGTATTCCGTCGTCGATTAGGAAACATTCAATCACGGTCGCGGAATGGTTTAAGTAGTGAAACATGGAAGATATTATGGATATGCCAATCTTTCGAAATATCCAACTTATAAGCCACTTCGCCCACACGGGAGAGATCTGTGAATGGGCGCGTGAATTTCGGTGCGAACTTCTTAGAGAGGGCACCTGGCAAGGAGAGGTTTGCCATATTAAGGCGAACCCTTTCCCCCTTTCTAAAGATGTCGTCCTTTTTGGTGAGCGTCGGACTGCGACTTTTGGCGATCCTTTGCTAACAGGAGCGCCTAGGCCGCCTTTTCCAGGTTTTCTTGCAGCGTTTTGTAAAAATCTAGAGCTGCTGGCGTATGGCAGACCGCTACTAATAAGTTTTGGGGAAGAGGGGGTTGTCGTCCATTTAGGGAGAATGGCGTAGCATTCGTAGACGAGTGCACCGCACTGTTGTACGCCACCTCAATCGCTGTTAAATGGTCCACCCAATCTGTTTAATGCACTAAGACATATGCCCGCAACGCTTCCTCCAGAGTTGGATTCACCCATTTAGTCAAACCATCAGTTTGAGGGTGGTAAGCTATGGACATGGCCAACTGCATGCCACACACCGCAAATAGATTTCGCCAAAAGTAGCTTACGAATTTGCGATCTTGGTCCTTGACGATCCTCTTCGGAAGTCCGTGATGGCGGAATATCTCCTGAAAGAATAAGTCCGCGATATCTCGTGATGCGGTTGTGGTGGACGTGGGGAGGAAATAGGCCATTTTCGTCAAATAATCCACGACAACGACGATGGAGTTGTAGCCTTCTTTAGTCAGCGGAAGGGCTACAATGAAATCCATGGAAACCGCCTTTCAAAGAAAAGATGGTATGGGAAGGGGTTGTAATAAGCCTTATTGCCCTGAATCCGATTTGTTCTTATTAGAGGAGTCACATGTCCAAACATATTTGGCAATGTCGCAAGTCATGTTCGGCCAGTAATACACCTCAACAACACGCGCGGTTGTTTTATCTCGCCCAAAGTGTCCGCTGAGCGGCTCGTCGTGGCTCGGTTTATGAATCGCGTGACGTAACTCCGTATTTGTCGGAACATAAAGTCGTGTTGTTTTACTAGGTCTGTACCGCCACATACCATTGGCGGTTCAAATTAGTACCTTCCGTTTACTGAGTTCCTTCAGTGTGTCATCGTCGTCATAGGCGGACCTTATCTTGTTTAACCACTGTTCATCCACTTGCATTGTACTGATGACTGCCCTGAGTTTCGGGTCTTGCGTTGCGGTCGCCGCTACGGTGTTCTCCTTCAGCGAGCTTACGTTTACATGTTGCGATGCTTGCGGTCGTTGCTCAGCTACTTGCGCAGCAACACCAGGTCTTCTAAACAGGGCCTCAGCCGAATTTATCTTGCCCGGTTTATACTCGATGATCAGTTCTGGTCCGAAAGTCTGAAGAAACGTCATCGATCGCACTTGTTTTCTTGGACAACTTCGGTTGTGTTTGTAAGTACTATTGGGCGTGGTGATCCGTGATAACGGTGATCCGCTTCCCGTGATTGTAACACTTCCAAACCTCCAACGCATTCATGATAGCGATTGTCTCCTTCTCATTGGTGGCCCAATTTAACTCCGCTGCCTTTAGTTTTCGACAGTCGTAGGCAATGGGTTGAAGACCTTTTCCTTGATCTTGTATAAGGATCGCTCCAATAGCCGTATCATTGGCGTCAGTGATTATCGCCCAAGGTAGGTCCGGGTCGAGAACAGCTAACACAGGGGTGGTAACCAACCGCTCCTTTAGTGTGTTAAAGGCTGCCCCTTGCGCCGATTTCCAGTCATAAGGCACGTCATTCTTGAGCAACTCCGTGAGTGGTGCATGGATTTTTGCGAAACCCTCGATAAAAGGTGGATAGTAGGAGCATAATCGTAGAAAGCTCCATAATTCTGTAATATTTGCCGGTTGGGGCCACTCCTTTATTGCCCTTGTTTTGTTCGAATCCACTGCGATTCCGTCCCGACTCACCACATGGCCCAGAAAATCAATTTTCTCCTTGAAGAAGTCATATTTGCTTCTCTTTGGGTACAACTTATTTTTCCGAGAATCTTGTAGGACCGTCCGTAGATGCTTTATTTGAACATCCAACGTTAGGCTATACACCAAGATGTCGTCTAGGAAAACGATTACAAACGCGTCTAGATATTGCCGAAAGATGGAATTCATTAAATGCAAAAAAGTTGTCGGTGCGTTAGGCAACCCGAACGACATTACCCGAAACTGGAAATGACCATACCGAGTTCTAAACGCCGTCTTTTCCACATCTTCCTCAGCAATTCTAATTTGGTGATAGCCGCTCCGTAAGTCAATCTTCGAAAAATAATTAGCACCTCCATGTCGATCCTATAATTTGTCTATCCTCGGTAAAGGGTACGCATTCTTCACCTTTAATTTGTTTAGTGCTCGGTAGTCTATACACATACGGAGACCTCCATCTTTCTTGTTTACGAAGAGAATGCAGGCTCCATATGGTGACTTGCTCGGTTCGATTGCTCCGGCTTCGACCAACTCGGCGAGTTGCTTTTTGAGTTCATCCAACTCGGTGTAACTCATCATGTACATCCGATTAGCCAAGGGTACCGCTCCACGAACAAGCTCTATCTTATGGTCTACTTTGCGCTTCGGAGGTAGTCCTTCGGGGAGCTTCGGGGATAATACATCTGCGTACTCATCGAGAAGTTTTGTCATGACTTCCGAGGCCTCTTTGGAAGTCTTTCCAGTGTCGTCACTTTCTTTTGAGTCGAAGTCGTGGTCCTTTTTCTTCCATTCCTCTGAAATCTCCTCCTTCGCCTCCTCCATTGGCTAGACGACTACCATACCAATCATTTCCCCTTTTTTGAGTGCCCTATTAAGCTGTAAGGCCGAAAGTAGGCGTCCCTTTTCCGCTCTCTTACCAGCCGCTCCCGCTTTTACCTCAAACTCTTCTTCACCTTTCTTCACTCTCATATCACCACTTTGCCAATCGATTGTCAGATTCCATTTTTGCAGCCAAGGTTTCCCCAGGATTACTTCATGGTCCCCAAGAGGTTATACATGAAGCTTGTCATACCATCGGAATTTCCCAATTCCGACGCGTAATCTCAGAGTACGATGGGTAATCGATAAGGAACTTCCGTCGGCCAATTATACCGACTGATGATCCTTTAGCACTTCGAGAGGAAGTTTCAACCTTTTCACCTTCCCCTCGTTGATTAAATTCCCCGATGCTCCAGAGTCCACCATGAAGTTAGTTCCGTTAACTCCAATTTGACCCCGAAATATCAAAGGGTCTCCTCCTTCTCCGGCTAACCTCATAACGTTGGGTTTTCCCTTTTTGGTACCTTTCCATTTTGAACATTCTTGAGCCACATGATCTGGGGAACCGCACTAAAAGCATAGGCCATTTTGCCTCCTCCGCTGAAGCTCCTCGGGGGATAAGTCATTGGTCTTGGTCTTAGTAGGTTTCTTCTTTCTCCGCAGGACGTTGACCACTTCCTTATCCTCGTCAATTGCTCCGAGCTCCATGGGGGTTGGGCCATCGTCTCGTTCCCTTCCTCCGCCGCTGCTCCACCCGTAATGATAAGGTCTCCAGAGGTTGAAGTCGACCGAATCGGTCCGCTCCGCAAACAGGATGATTGCCGAGAGAGTAAGAGTCGTGCTTTTCGGAGCAAGCCATTGTTCCACATCCCTACGAATAGAGGATTTAAGCCACTTCACGTAGCGATCCACTGCTTCATCCTCCTTCATCGTGGGTATTTAAACTTTGCACTCCAAGAAACGTTACGTAAACTCCAACTCTGAGGTTCGTTGCTTCAGCACTGCGATCTTATCTCTTGCCGCCTTCACAGTATTGACGCGCTCCCAAGCGTCACGGAGGAGTTGAATGAAGAGAGCCCAAACGGTCAGTCCCTCATCATTCTCCACCATTGTCCTCCACCATGCCCTCGCTGCCTGTTTAAGAAGAACACCCGCATAGTGAATCTTCTCACGATCCTATAGGCTAGGAAAATTCTCGAGATAGTTCGCAACGGAGAATAGCCATGTGTTAAGGTTCTTGTGTCTTGCAGGGTCAAACTCGTCGGGAGGTCTCAATTTCGGTCTCCTAAAGTCTTTCTCTATGCCTCCATGAGGACGCTCCCCAAGACGAAACTCCAAGGCTGCGACGGTGTTGCTCAGCTGCGCATTCTGTAATCTAACGTTCCAACTCCTTGAGAACTTGCGCTAAACCTTTTTTTATAGTGGATACGCCGTGTTCATCCATGTTGTTGAGTTACGGGAAAACCTGGCTCCGATACTTGTGTAAAAGGGACAATAGCGAACCACAGCACGCCACAATGCACAGCGGAAAACACTAAAGATCTTCCGGTAGCAACAGTAGGAGCACACAGCATTGACAAACAAAGTTACGCTTCATTACTTGGAAGAGAGTACAAGGTTGCGCTCGCTGCGTAGGTCTATTCAAAGAGTGTCCTATCCACTAAGCCTACCTGACAATTTAAACTAGCTAGCTGCTAGTCATCCTAGTACTGTACAACTCTACACGTGGACCTTCACGGTCAACCGAGACAAATCTCCGAAATATCTTCTAGAACAATACCGTTCTATCTACATTCCGCGGCGTTGCTATATTGCTAAGTTGCGTTGCTGTGCTGCGCTGCTATGCTGCTACGCCACTAAGTAACTATGCTACTAAGTTGCTATACTGCTATGTTGCGCTGGTTTGGAATCGCAGCTGCGCTGCTTTGACATCGCAACCATAGCAGCCTAGTTGCTAACTACTAAGTACCCAACTTTGTAACCGTGTTACAGTACGGATGAACCTACACAATTGATTTGCATGACGTTACGATTCACTCGTGTGGAATCTGAGGGACTGTTCCACAACAAAAAAAACATACAACTTTTTTTTTTATTTATCAAAGCAAATCTATCTAAACCTGCCTCTCTCTAGTCCATCTATGCATGCATTCTCCCTTATCTAATTTACCACTATGGTTCTCTAAGGTCCACACTAGTTGTGTATGTTTGTGATGTGTTTTCTTTAGCTTAAGGTCACGAGCTAGGGCGATTGTCCCAAACTACAAGGTTATGGGCCAACACTCATGTGGCCTTGGAGAGTCTAACCGCTTAGATTTATAGATGAGGAGATGTAAGGCCATAAAGGCATTTGAAAGGAGGATTTGAAGAATTGCGTCACTGGACAATGCAAAGTTGATTCTCACAAGTGCTATATTGACAACAAACCAAGCAGAGGATCATAAAGTGTTTGAGCGGGATCTAGGCACTAAGACATGACACTAAATAACTTGCCCGACAAAGACAAATTAAAACTAGGTCACACGATTGACATGGTCAGAGGAGACAATGAGGAGGGGGCATACAAGGATAAATGAGAAGGAGAGGAGTATCAAAGATGTCAAAAAACAGAACACCCCAAGCTCAACCTCAGAAACGTCAAACACATTTCAAGAGTTTTTTTTTTAAAGTTAAATAAGCTATAAACCCACTTATTATTTTGTATAGGGCTATAATGCCCATAACACCATTAATCACCCACACCATTCAAACATTCCTACCAAATCAATGTGCAACCACAAGTGTTGGTTCATAAGGATCTGGTACGTTGTAGAAGCAAGGTGGCCAAATAGTCAGAAGTGAAGATCAACAAAAATGAGTCACACAAAGAGATGGACTCCAACAACTTTCTATCTACTAGTGCAAAAACCACACTCACGGTGTTGGCATGGAGGAGCGAGGTGGTGAAGCAGTAAGAGGTGAATATCGACAGCAATGAGCTTTTCTTAAAATTGCAAAAATGTACGCCTATATAGGAAGGTTTTGAGGATACAGACGTTTTCATTTCTTGACAACCCGTTGTACCACCAATTGCTGAGTTATTGAAATTCTATTGATAGTAGGAGGTACGACCAATACGAATAAGTATTATAAAATAAATTGTTTGACCCATAGATGTCCAATGCACATAAAACACACGAAGTAAACTAAAGATTATTACGCACCGTGCGCATAATACAAATTCAAATTTTATTCAACTAAATCTAAAATTCGTACTTTTGTTTTACTTTTCAAACTTACATATTTAAATATTTAACTCACTAAAAAATGAAATTTGCAACGAGCTTGCGGTAAGCAGAGGAATTTACAGTGTCTCTAACGGCGATTTTTTTCTGATTATGGAGTGGAGGACATAAAAATACAAGCGCGCAAATGAAGCAAAACTGAAAAGTGCAACGAACTAGCGGCAACCAGAGGAATTTACGAACTAGAAAAAAGCGGTGGAATTTACGAACAAGCAGCGAGCGACGAAATTTACAAACTAGAGGCGAGCTGCGGAATTTATGGAGTTTCCACAACGGCTTTTTTGAGCCGTTTTTCTTCGTTTGCGCGCGCCCATTTTTATATATCCTCCACTTCGTCTTCACGAGAGAGTTGCCCTAACAGACGCAATAAATCCCGTCGCTCGCCGCGACGCGTATTTTTTTTTTGACCGACGAGCGGCAGAATTTATGGTGTCTTTGAAAAATGCAATGAAAACACGTTCCTTACACCCCATATATTCCGCAGCTCGCTGTTCATATAAATATGTGCGTAGCAGCGAGTAGCAAAAATTAAGGCGTCTCCAACGACGATTTTTTCATGAAGACGGAGTGGAGGACATATAAAAAATACTCCCACGCAAATGAAACAACATTTTTTTTTTTTAAATGTCTGTACAATTTTTGTACATAATGAGATATACAAAAAATATGGAATTTACGAAACAAGCAAATATTATGTAGATTTCGAAAAAAAAGTCCAAATCCGTACGAATTGGACATCTATGGTTTGACTTGCCAACTACCTGACGTACATCTTAATTTTGATCAGAACTTGAATTTTGCTGACAAAACGTGGTACGGACTTTTGGAAGGGGCTGGAAAAGTTGTTGAGGAAAGAAACGTTTTACCTTCCATTATCAAACAGTTGTACGATCTATTACGAAGTACCTAAATTTTATTAACACAATGAAATATAGCCCGATTAGTGAATGAGCTTAGGAAGGAGACGTTTGGCCTTCGTAACCACTTGTTAGGGTTTAAGAATACGGAGTACGTAGAATTTGATTGACAAGATCTAGTACGGGTTGAGTGTAATGTCTTTGTTTTTTGCATACGTGTCATTAAAAATGTGGTGGTTGTACATGAATTTCATCCAAAAAAAACATTTAAGCTACACCATTGAAAGTATAGCCAATAAAGGACAATAGTACTTAAATGATGAATGACAACCATACAATCGAAATAGAGCTGGTTGTGAACTAGTCTGACATCAACATGTGAAAGTGTTAAGAACCCAAAAGAAAAACAGTTGTATCAAAAAACACGGTCTTTCAATCACCCGATCCATATTGAATTGTGACAACCGCAACCATAGAAAAATAATAGGCTGCACCAAAAGTCAAGAAAAACACTAAAGTATACAGAGGAAGCTTTCACAAAAAACCAAAACAACCAGAACTTCACAATAAAGTTACACATAGACCAAAAACACAAAAGAACTACAAATAAGTAGCAATATAAAGCATATAACAAAAAACACACATGTAGGATTTCACAATATTTTGCCAACAGATTTGAAAGATCTATAAAATCAAAAACCACGAGAAAAAACCGTATTCACAGTTTTTCCACTACAAAAAGAATGCCTAATCAAAATTTTAAGTCCTACACAAATAAAAGTGAACTTGTAGTTGAACTACCTCGTACCACTTATATTGTGGTAAACTATCTACACTAAATTCTAACACGTAAAAGGCAACTGTCTACGGTACTCAGTATTTATAGCTACATAGGAAACAAACTGTCGTGTTAAACAATAACGTGCACAATCAAATTTTGTCCACAAAAATGTCGGCGGTCTTCGTTCGCCGTGTGCATATTCGTTCACAAAAGAAGATGATTGTCTACATGTAAATCCTATCCTTATGTGAAACCACGCTCGAACAACCAAAACATACCAAATTGACTTTCTTGTGAACCGACTCGTGTCATGGGTGTGTACTCAAAATGTATTCTCCCTTCTAAGCTACAATCACACTAAATCAAGTTGTCGAAGACTCAATGTGCACCCAAAAATGACTAAGTCCTAAACCTTTCCCTCACACAAGACATAGAGAGGACTAAAGGTTTCCAAAAACAACACTCCCCTAAACCTTTAGAGTGTTGTTCTTCAACCACGGTTGCTGGAGGAGAACCAGCAGTAGTCGTGGAATTAGACATGGAAAAACAACAGAAGCTATCAAAACACCCACTCAACAGCCAACTTTCAAGTATTACAGATTATGACTCAAAATGCCAATATGCCTCAAATTCGCCACAGTGACACAAACCACAATAAATTGAAAATTCCCAACAGTTGTCAACTGACACAAGTTTAAATGGAGCCCAAATGACCTTGTAAACCATAAAAGATAGAGTCTAGAAGTTTCCCAAAAACTGCCCTTAGAATATCATAATCCCAAAACTAGATGATACAAAATTGGCTTATTCCTAAAACATATACTCAAAATGAGTATCTGTTGGTCACACTAATTTGGGTGACGGTTCTACATAACTATCTTGATTTACGACAAAGTATCCAGCCTGTACTTTATTGTAACGTGAGTAACTCAAAAAACCTAACTATTATTTTTCAAAAATTAAATTAATGAAACACTAATTTTTACTTATCTAAACGATAAAACAATGTTATTCAAATATTTTTAGATAGTGAACGGTACAATAAATGTTCCAAGTGCTTAGTCACGGTGGTTGCTAAAGTCCATCAGGCTCTAGCAGTGTAGTACAAAGCACCTAAGTGCTTCGTCACTTTTGGTTCCACGTGAATCACGCTTGTGGTTCTAGGTGAATCGCGTCCGTCGACACGATTCAAAATCAATAATCATAAAAAGTACCGTACCATACATATATGAAATATCCGGTTTGATTCCGATGGTCTGATCCGGTGAATCCACTCGTCTACTACGTGACGCGTGTAACCAATTATCGACGCCACACCGTAAAACCTGCATATGTTTATCTTGCTGACACGCGTCCTTGTAAAAGTACAATACACTCTATTGTACTTTTGCTACTGTTTCACTCATAGCCGACTACTTATACAATATTTTAAGTCCTTTTAGTTTCCTCTTACACCCCTATTTAGTGAAATAAAGATTTCCAATTTACAACATAGACTTTATCAGCAATTAAGACTACATGCCTCTCTACATATATGTAATTTGGGTGCAGGTAATGATTTTGCATCATGTCTGCACCCATTTTTTTATTTGACAAATAATTGAGTTTTAAAATTCTGCTCATCACCTTCTCTCTCACAAAATGTAGCTTTATATCAAAATGTTTGCTTTTGAAGTGATGACTTGGATTGGATGCAATTGCAATAGCTGCGTGATTATCACAACAAACTATTTGGTGTCTAAATCCCATAAAGTGAAGTTATTGGAGAAGAGACTTTACACACAATAACTCGATGACAACTTAACTTGCTACCACAGATTCAGCCTCCATTGCAGACTAAACTATAACTTTATCAAGCTTGTTGCACCAGCAACAAGTTCCACTTCCAATCTTCAATATAAATCTTGTAGGCATGCGTCGGCTTGGCATATCTCTGTAGCTCGCATCGCTCCAAGTCTAAATTTTGACTTCTTCTCCACCGAGAGAGAATCTTAGATTCCTAGTCCTTGCAAGAAAGCGGAGGACTTGTTTCGCACTCATTTTACTGTTCCCTAATCTGACTTTGTCGAATTCGGCAAACTTTTCCTCAAGACCCCATTTGCTGCCGCAATGTCCGAACTTGTGCAATTTATGAAACAAATCAAGCTTTTGATGAGCTGTTGGTACGAAATATTGGACATGAAGAGTGCCTCCCCTAATTCGAAAGTGTCATTGATAAAATGTCCTCCATCTGTCCCCATACCTTCCACTTTTTGTCTGAACTCTTTGGGATTAGCACTCCCTTTTGCATCTACCATTCCAAACTTATCAAGAATGTTTCCAATTGCTTCTCTCTGAGTTAGATAAAGTACTTTTATATTTCTATCTCTTACTACCATAATTCTAAGGATGTATTTTGCCTCTCCTAAATCATTCCTTTAAAATATTGAATTTAGAGTTGCTTTAATCTTGTGAATCTCATTTATAGATTTGCTGAATAAAAGCAAATCATGTATAGAAAACTCCATCATCTCCTATCATGATATAAACTAAGTGATCTCAACTAATACTCACAAAGCCGAGGCCAGTCAGAAACTCATCAAATCATCTACATAGACAGCAATGTAAATCACTCCATCCTCTCTTATCATGACATAAACAAAGTGAACTGAAATAATCCTCACAAAGTTGAGGCCATTTAGAAACTCATCAAGTTTCGGATTCCTGTGACGTGGAGCCTGCTTCAAACCATACAAGGACTTCAACATCTTACATACTATATTTTTTTTTTTGACTTCTAAATAAATCTCTGGGTGCTTCATATAGATGACTTCCTTTAGATCACTGTGCAAGAACGATGTTTTAACATCGATTTGATGTAACTCCATGTCGTCGATAGGTTTAAAAGACAATAAAACCTTAATAGAAGGAAATCGAACTACATGTTAGAAGATTTCTTAATATTCACTACCTTCTTTTTAACTATATCCTTTGGCAGCAAATCTAGTATTATACATTTCTATAGAGTTATCAGGATTCAACTTGACATTGAAATTCCACTTAGAGCCGATCGCTTTCTGATCTGGCGGCATCGGTTTCTGATCCGGTGGCGGCATCGGTTTCTGATCTGGTGGCAGTTCTACTAGCTCCCAAGTTTTTGCTTCCATAATAGACCTCAATTAATCGTTCACTGTTGAGATCCTTTGTGCCTTTTTGGGAGCCAGTAAAGCCTCCTATAGAGTGAAAGGTTCTTGCGTGCTAGCTCAGAGCAGAGCATGCTCCACTTGGTTACATACCTGTCGATAGAGTTATCTCGATTAAATTTAACATTAAAAACCCACTTACAACCAATCACTTTCTGATCCGTCAGCATCGCTTTCTGTTGCGGCGTCAGTTCCACTAGCTCCCAAGTTTTTGCTTCTATGATAGACCTCATCTCATCGTTCATTGTTTAGATCCATTGTTCCTTTTCTAGAGTCGGTAAATCCTCCTATAGAGTGAGAGGTTCATGCGTGTTGGGTGTGAGCAAAGCATGCTCACTTGGTTACTTCGCAACCTGCTAATTTGTCGTCTTATCGTCTTCCCCCTTTAAGATTTGTAGCTGGAACTATTGGACCCAGTCTTGTGCGTGGAGGTGGGGGAGGAGGAGGCGGAGGAGTAGGACTAACACCAAAAAGGATTTGCCCATCCGTAGAAGGAAGCGGAGCTGACCCTCTACCCAAAGAGGAGGTAGAGGAGGTTGAAGTAGTTAAAGGAATGTTTTTTAAAATGATATACTCTTGGAATTTAGACTGTTTTTTTAAATGTGTCATACCAAATACATTAATACATTTTCTTTCTACTTTATCTTGATTATTTTTAGCAACCTGAAGAAACTTTTTCGCAATATAATACACTATTTATCCAACCGATTCATTTTCATACCTCATTAATATCCCGAGAATAGACTTTGGTCTGACATTATAATTCGGAAGATTATCTAAAATAAAACACTAACTTCCAAAAACACAAAAATGACTTACATTTGGTTTCTTTTTGTCAGTACCTCATAAAGTGTCTTTCCCTTTACAACCATTGTTTCTATTCTATTTCTGATATACGAGGCACAAGAAAAATCTCCTTTCCAAAATTTAAAATCCATGCCTTAATCCAACACCATAGACTTAACACTTTCTATTAGTGTCCGATTATGTCTTTCGGAAACTCTATTTTATTCCAGAGTATAATGAATCGTAAAATGATGAGAGATTCCATTATCTTTCAAATATATAGCAAAAGCATTTGAACTATATTCACCACCATTATCAGACCCGAGAGAGATGATTGGTTTGCCGTGAAGCTTTTCCGCCCAGATCCGGTAGTGTTTTAAGTGAGTAAGTACCTCACTTTTTTCCTTCATAAAATAAACTCGGTTGAATCTAGAAAAATCATCTGTAAAGGTGACTAGATATTTGTTTCTACCGAGTGAAGGGACTTTAGAAGGCCCCATATCCGAGTGGATTAATTGGAGTAGATTCTTGGCTTAGTTATCTACAATCAGTGGTAGAGGTAGTTTATAAAGCTTCCCCTAAGCACACCCTTTCTTTTTGTCCTAACTTAACACCATCTATCATATTTTGCTTAACCATATTATAAAGTCCCTCATAGTTAACAAGCCCAAGCCTCTTATGCCACAAAAAAAAATGTAGGAAGGACACTGGAGTACACAAAACCAATTTTATTAGCCAAGTCCATCCGGTACAACATGTTTAGGCCTCTTGTGCCTACCAAAGCTACCCTACCATCTTTGCTCACGAAATTCTTTCTGTTTTTTCGTAACATCTCAAAGCCCTTATTTTCGGCTACTTAAGTATAATTTTTTTTAATTGAATTTAGGAATAAACAACACATCATACAAAAATCTTTTAAAAATCTAACCATTGATATCACAAGCTAACTCAACACTTTCTTTAAATCTAGCGTGAATGTTGAAATATAAAATCTTTAGATCAGTAGATGGGATTGTGAGGGGAGATTAAGAACTTAGAATATTTTTGGAGAAGTTCACTGCAATACTTACCTTGAATAGTGCGACACTTACCTTGAATAGTGCGACAGTGGCAGAAGTACTTTTTGAGTATGTTATACTTCTAAAGAGACACGTGTTGATAAATGAAGGCTATCCAGGTGTTACGAAATGGCGCCAACGACCATCTACACGCGTCACGCGTCTGACAAGCAGATTCGCAAAATCATACAAACAAAGTCTGAAACACGTATCTAGGAAAGGTATGGTATGGTATCCTATAAAGACCATTGATTTGAAACGTGTCAACCGGCGCGATTTGCTTGGGACCACAAGTGACGAAGTCATCCATACACACTCAAGTGTTTTGTACTGCACGACCAAAGTCACCTAGACTTTAATGACCAATGTTGACTAAGCACATGAAACATTTACTGTACCCTTTTCTATCAATGTATATTTGACAAACATTGTTTTGTAGTTATGCTTAAAATAAATAATGGTTTCACTATTTAGTTTTTGGAAAGTAGCAATTAGGGTTTTGGTAGTACTCACGGTACATGATGTAAAGTTTAGGTATTTTTGTCGTATGATAGTACAATATTTTAGTTTTAGGCGTTGACACCTGATTTGACAATAACCAGTAGATACTTAATGCTTAGTGTGAATATATAGTTTAGGACTTAGACATTTTTTTGTATCTAGTTTAGGGAGTATGATAATCTAAGGGCAATTTTTGAGAAACTTCTAGGGATCATAACTTATGGTTTACTAAGTCAATTGGAGTGCAATTTTGGGAATTGCCATTTTGTTATGTGTTGCATTGCTGTACCAAAATTTGGTACATATTAGCATTTTGAGTCACAATCTGTCACAGCTCGGAGTTGGTTGTTGAAGGAGGTTCTTGATAGTTACTTCCACTACTATTGCTAGTTCTCCTTGTGCAACGGTGGTTGTAAAAGAGCAGGTTATGGGCTTTTGTCAAGAATTTTTATTTTCAATCGCCAAAAATATGCATACTAGTCGGCAATGGTTGAATCATCGTTTGAAACTGCTCACTTATAAAGGGTCTTGAATGGCTCACTTGATAAAATGGACCCGAGTCGGGCAAAGAAAAATACATTGGCTCGGAACAGTCTCGTTCTCTTAATCTCTAAAAATCTAGTCATGTCTCGCCTGAAAATGAAAAAGGTGTTGTTTTAAATACTTCATTTCGTACACACCTATTTTAGTGTAGCCTTAATGATACAGTACGAGGCGTACGTATTGGGGGAGAAAACAAATCATAAGTTTACGTAATGAATACGGATGCGTTATTCGAATGGATTCACGAATTGGGGGAGCGAACGTACAGAGCGTCTTCTTTGACAAGTGGACGTTAAATAAGTCAGCGGCATTTATGGCGAATGACGCAATTTTGGTACGATAAGATTTGGAGGGTATGTGATAATTTCGACAAGTGGTTTCGTAGTACATTTAGAGGGCGGACGACGTCCGCCGATATTTTTTGTGGGATCACACTATTTCTGATGATGTATTACCAGGTGGACTGTACGTTTGTGATGTTGGTTTGCTATATAGACTCGTCATTGTTGAAATAAGTAGTTTTTATATATTTTCTAGGTCTAAATTTATTAGAAAAGAAAATGTAGGCAGCCTGCCTCTATCTCTTCTCTCTCTCTCGCCCCCATACTTGTTGTAGTCACTGAAGGAGAGAGAGAGAGAGCAATGGAGCCAGACATGCAAGCGAGGGGGTTAAGCACTTAGGTAAGCTTATTGCGTAGGCATAAGTAATGCATTTGAATACTAAACAAAAGAGGGGGTTATGCATGCGGAGCATGATATAGTAATTCCGATGTG
>JBBHKE010001182.1:408129-478800 GCA_037447655.1 Zygnema cylindricum
ACTGGTGGACGTGGGGACACTTCCGTTCTGAGGGGACTCAGCTATCGTTTTTCTTAGAGACTTAAACGAGGGGACTCTTCATTCAATACCTCCCAGTTTCAACTGGAAAATATGTCTTCGAGAGATCCTCTCTCCCAGGATAGAAGATTTAAAAGTCAACTTTGACCCTCCATAACTTACTTCTCAGGGGAGCAAATTCAGAGATTCTTTTTGCTATCGACTCAGGGGAGTCTTGCCTTCACAGGGGTGCAGGTGGTCAGGGTTTTTGTTTGCCAGGGTGGCAGTTATTTTTGTTGGAACACAAAGGGGTCAAGATTATCCTAGAGGCTTCTTGGAAACTGTCTACTCTGAGGACTTATGGAGGTCTCAGAGTTTCAAAAAACAAGCCTACTGAATTAGGGATTTTATTCTCCACGTTTATGGGTGTAAACATGGACCGTCGGATGCATAATCGGATACGCTATCGTCTGACACTTCCAGTTCTAAGCGCCTGAACGAATAGCATCGTGCCTCGTGGAAAAGTGAGCAAATATCCACGACGACCGTGCGACCAGGTGGGTACACGTCGCATATGACATGTGGTTTCCGCCAGGTTGGATGCGAGGCCACTAGAGGCCGCAAGAAAATCTTTGTTGGAGGATATTGTTTCGCGCTTTTTTTGCCATCCACAAACCATTCTGACATTTTCGTACGTTTGTACAAATCTTACGTTTCGTCAGCCCGTACAGATTTTATTCAATACGTTGTACGAGTCACTTTTTACCTTCGTTGGTTACAAATATGTGGTCACAATTTGCTGTCATAGATTATTTGAAGATTACCAGAATCGTATTCATCTATTACGTGAACCAAAAAAAGTGTGCCACGCAAATAAAATGTCGTTACTAACCCGACACAATGGAACGTTGGCTTCAGTAAATGATTTTTTGACGTTTACTGAGGCCGCCTAATGGAACAACGATCTTAATGTGTATTCTGCCTAATACTCGTGAAGTCTTGTTTAGGACTGTGGGCGGTGCCGCATTTGGCGTTGCGGCTTATGTTGGGCGGTGCATTCAAATTAAGAGTTGGTGAATCTTCGTTCAAAAAAAATTTGGAGAGGAACAACACAACTACGTGCCTCAAATCCACTTAACTAAATGTTATTAAATATTAAATTCAGATTTCGGGTCAAACAAACATACAACCTAATATAAATTGATTCCTCAATTTTATTAAAACCTTACAATTTTAGCAATCAATTTTGTTTGGTGGTATTCACTTAGGGTACGGCCCCATGTGACTAAGTACGGGATTAATCTCTCGTTCGTAATGCTAAAGTTGCAATAGTTGGAAGAATCGCAAAATTGAAGAGTACAATATGCGTCATCGTCGCACCATGTACGTATGAAAAGTTATCGTTTTGTGTTTTTCCGACCCACTGTCACGTGATCTTCAAAGTTATCTTAAAACACATCAGCGATGTGTTTTAAATATAGTTAAACCGCTTTGACAAATTGGAAAACATATTATCACGTGTTAATTTTTTTTCGAAGTGTTTGACGGCGAAAAAAAGTACATGGTTGTTCGTTTTTGTCCGCTTGCATCTTATACGGTTTTTTTTTACAGGAGTCTAGAGGTTTCAGTGCCATTTCACGGAGAGGTGAAAAATTTCTTAAGGCGGTACTGCAACTCGCGCCTCTCTCACCTTGCTCACCCTGTCTCTCTTTCACTCCCAACGCTACTTCGCAGCACCAATAGAGGAAGGCACAAGATGAGGACGCCCGCACGTGCGGGAACCAAGTCAAGTTGGAAAAAATACAACAAGCGACCGAAGAAAATTAAATGAGTTTGTAGGGGCCTGGAAAATTAGATTTTTCATTCGTGGCGGTCGGACAAAAGGGGTCTACGCAAATGCATGTTGTGCAACCATGGCCCCAAGGGTGTACGTCTACGATGTAACGCAAAGACATGTGGCACGCCAAATCGTTTTGAATTATTTCGCGTGACGTCGTTATGACGAAAGATCGTGATTTTCATATTGTGGCTCTATGATTTTCTTTATCCCCGTGGCGTTTAATATTTTTGGTTTTTTAGTAACTGTTTAAGGTGCGTTCCTTCATAGTTATGGTGGGCATTTTGTGAAATAGAGTGGCCTCGGAGCCCTCCCACTTTTGTCCTCACTTCTTTTTTTCGTTGTTGTTTATTTGTGGCTTTACAACCACTTTCATTTTGGTCATATTTGTTTTTGTTTTTGTTCTTGTTGTACTTTTCAATGTACTATCTCGTGCAATTTTGTGTCCTCCATTGGACTACAGAATTCAAGAAGCCTCTAAATAGTTTTTAACTAACCCACTTTCAATGGCAACCACTGCTGCCCTAGCAAACAAGTTGACAATCTGACTGCACCCCTGTGCAGCTTGGACTCTCTTGAGTCCGTAGGAAAAAAAATCTTTGAAAACGCCCAACCAGGCGATTAGTAATAGAGTGGCAAAAATGCCAATATATACAAACTCTCAAATAGAGAGAAGACCATCCACCAGATTTTTCTAAGTCCTAGCTCCCTCTCACAACCCCTATCTACTGCATTACGAACCAATCAGAACACTGTGCAGTACAAGAAAGTACTACTGCCGATGTACTTTTTGTACGACCTCTGTACGACAAGGACATTAAGCGGACGCGTGTCCACTTTTCACTCGTCCGTACGTTCTTCGGAATTCCCGCGGCTGAATGTTATCTCTCCACATGGCGCCAGGTCACGCCACGTCACAAAACGCCAAAGTGACCATTGCGGGATCTCGACGATGATGTGCGCCGTTGGATAGAATTTAGTATTTGATCTCAACCGTCGAAACAAATGCCTGATTCATTTGTTTCGTGCGGAATCATATATGTACTTTATTTAACTCGTTATATGTATTTATGTTTGTATTTCCGTTAATCGTAATAGCTAATGTAACACTTTTTAAATATTTATCAAACCCTATATACTCTAGCGAACTTCTACGATAGATTGGTTAGAGCGAATGGCTATGCCATGCTCAACCGGTTGGAGGTTCGAGTCCAGCCAGACTCAACCTTTTGTTGAGAGTGACTTAGGTCACTCTTGTACTGCACAGGTGGAGCTGAGGTAGCCATGGCTCCACTACTCTCTCTCTCTCTCTCTCCTTCAGTGACTATAACAAGTATGGGGGGTGGGGAGAGAGAGGTCGAGGTTGACTGCTTTCACTCTCTTTTCTATTCATCTATTTAGACCTACATAATACTTATATTAAATCTTTTTAGTTATTTTCAACACTCCCTTTATTTTCTAGTCTAGTTTTAATTTTTCTTTCAACCCACATATTTCCCTACAATGTTTTAATTTGGGAGAGGGCACAGGTTTGGTCGTCATGTCAGCCACCATTTCTTCATCAGGTCCATACACAAGATTCAAAATTTGTTGTTTTCAACTTTTTCTCTTACGAAGCTCAGTCTTATGTCCATATGTCTAGCTTTGAAATGATGTTTGGGATTGGCTGCAACTGCAATTGCAGCTTGATTATCACAAAAGATTTTATGCACTCCCTCCTTCACATACCCCAGTTCTTGCAGCAATGACTTGACCCACATCAATTCTTTCACATCAAAACAAGATGCCATATACTCAACCTCCATTATAGACTGAGCAACCACCTTTTGTTGCTTCCTGCTCTAACAACAAGTACCTTCCCCCACATACAACACATACCCAGCAGTACATCTCCTCATTAGTGCATCCCCATAACTGGCATCACTCAAAGTAGTGATATCAATGTGCTCCCCTACCAAATGCAACCATAACTCTTTGGTTCGTGTTGAAATTTATGTATTTTCTAGGTCTGTATTGGAAAAATAAATAGAGTAAGTCAACAAAGGCAGCCTGTTTTTTGCTCAAATCTCTCCGGTCCCCATACTTGTTGCACTCACTGAAGACCAGAGAGAGCTAGTGCCATGGCTGTCTAAAGGAGATAGGCTGATTCGTAGTTTGTAGCAAAAGAGGATTGCCAGAATCAAGATTTGATCCTAGCACCTATCATCCTTAACAGCCGTTAGCTTTAACCTATAGCTTAGAGTCAACGATGGCATATGTGGGGTACAATAGGTATTTATAAAGTAGAAGTAGAGAGTTCTAACAAACTAGCAAATAACCAAAAACTGCTCTGGACCAAATTTGAACCATGGTGTGTGGTTATATTTGTAGAAGTAAGCCTTAACCAATAAGGCGTTATCGAAACGATACACGTGACGGGTTTTATAAATACATAAACATTAACGAAACAACTAATTAACAGCAGACTAACCAAAAGGAGCAATTCCAGCATGTACGCGAATCTGAACCGTGTAAAACATGTTTTGATCTGACGGTCAGCATTATAGCCGCCACGCGAAGTGAGCTTTTGGCGGCATACGGAGATAGCGTCAAGCGGTGCCACGTGGCGCCACATTATTTCATACCCGAGAAGATGGGAAGAGGAACCATGGCTTCCGATTTAACAGGTGTCACCTTGTAGACCTTGTCGTACAATGGTCGTACAATAAGTACATCGCCCATTATACCTTCTTGTACTATATAGTGTTCCTATTGGACTAGGGTGTAGTAGTAGGTAGTCGTGAGTAGGCAGACCAAGACTTAGTGATATTTAGGTACCCCTCTCTAAGAGAGCTTGTAACTATAAAGGTCATCTTTGACCAGCCATAACTTAATGCTCGGGTGAGCAAATTCAGTGATTCTTTTTGCTGCGGACTCAGGGGAGTCCAAGCTACACAGAGGTGTAGTTGGTCAGAGTCTTTGCGTGCCAAGGTGGCACTTATTCAGTGGGAAAGTCAAAGTGGGGAATATTGTCCAAAACACATATTCAAGCTTTGCATTATGTGGTGGAACTGAGCACACAAAAGGTCTTCTCTTCACAGGGGTGAAGTTGTATTGTGCAATTCTGTGTCCTCCATTGGACTACAGAATACAGGAAGCCTCGAGATAGTATTTAGCTAACCCACTTTAAGCCACAACCACTTCTGCCCAAGAAGGCAAACTGACAATTTAACTGCACCCCTGTGTAGCGTGGACTCCTTTGAGTCCGTAGCAAAAAGAATCACTGAAAACGGCCAACCAGGCGATAAGTTATGAGTCGACAAAAATGCCAATTTATACAAAGCTCTCTTAGAGAGAGGTGTCTATCAACCAAATATTTCCTAAGTCCTAAATCCCTCTCACAACCCCTATCTACTAAAGTACGAACCAATCGTATTACTGTAAAGTACAGAAAGGTACTATGGCCGATGTACTTTCTGTACGGCCGGTGTACGACAAGGCTCTTGAGTGGACGCGTGTCATTTTTCCACTTGTCCGTATTTCCTCCGGAAATCCCGCGACCGAATGTCATCCTTCCACGCGGCGCCACGTCATGCCACGTCCATAAAATCCAAAGTGACCATTCCGCGATCTCGCCGACGACGTGCGCCGTCGGATTAAATCCGACATTAAATGTCCACCGTTCAAAGTGTTTGTTTCATTTGTTTCGTGCGAAATGACGTTCGCACTAAACCTTAACAAGTTCTATGTTCGTTTCGTTTCATATTCTAGTTAGATCATTTCGGTACTTTACAATAGTTTATATATGAATGAAATCCTATATCATCTAACGGACTTCTACGACAGACTGGTTAGAGCTAACGGCTACGCCGCGCTCTACCTGTCGGGGGTTCGAGTCCTGTCGGACTCAACCTTTTGTTGAGAGTGACTTAAGTCACTCTTTAGTCCTTCCTATAGCGCTGAGGCAGCCATGGCTCCATCGCTCTCTCTCTCGTTCAGTGACTACAACAAGTATGGGGAAAAGAGAGAAGAGATGGAGGCAGGCTGCCATCATTTCTTATATATGTTTCCGCTAATTTATCTTAAACTAGAAAATACAAAAACTACTTATTTCAACATATTGGGGTTCTAATTGTCAAGGGATCATTCATTTGGGTTTATATCAACTTGGAATCGGCACTATCTAGATTAGCTTCTTTTGGATCTGCGAATTCTGTGGGCAATGGAGCCCATAGAATTTCAGGTTATGGGCCCACCATCTAGGGTGCCTATGTTCGATGGAACAAACTTCACTTATTGGGAGTTTATTATGGAGGGATTGCTTTTCGAGAAGCACTTATGGGGAATTGTTTTGGGACAAGTGAGATGTCCGCCACCTGGCTTTGAAGGAGGTTACTATGGAGAATCATATGAGGCTGCCCAGAATATCAACCGGAGTTCAGATGAATCAAAAGGTGAAGGGAAAAACCTTTCCGTGGATGGGGAAATATGGGAGATGGATAAAGGGACACTTATGGTGAGGTGGGCTATGCTCTCCGCCACAATTCACTTAGAGGGGTTATAAGTAAAACTGAAGAAAATGATAGTAAAATTTGGGAGTATAAAAACACTATAGCAAAACATCTTATACTTAGATATGTGTCTAAGTCCATAGTTATCAGTCTTTTAAGTCTTACCAAGTCTTCGGAAATATGGGAAACACTAAGGCAGATTTATAAGAGTGAGACTATTCAGAGGCAGTAGTTAGTAAAACAGGAAATAGAGGCCTATGTTTATAAAAGCGGTAACATGATAGAGTTTTGCAATGATATTGCATCGTTATATGTTGAGCTTGCTAGTGCGGGGTATGTAGAATCTGAGGAGAGAAAGATCAATACACTACTCATGAAACTCCCAGATGAGTACGAAAACATCATTTATCGTATGCAGGCAATGGATGGCTCCTCATGGACTTGGAGCTTTACCATGGGGATAATTCTTGTGAAGGAAAGCAATTTGGAGCTTCGTAGGGGAAGTGACAAGGTGAATGCATTTACAACAGGTGGTGATTGGCGGAAGCGTGATGAGAGGAACGGCGGTGACGAGCGGAAGCGTGATGAGAGGAAGAAAGACGAAGGTAAACCTTATCAGAACTTTGGTGGAAAGAGAGGGAGAGGAAAAGAAAGGGGAGCTTTGAAAAATGGTGTTTGTTTCTTTTGTAGAGAACCGGGTCACTATATGGAGGAGTGTCCTTGTTTGGAAGAACTTAGAAGTTGGAATGTGAAAGAGGAGGAAGAAGGGGAAGAGGAGAAAGAGGATGAAGAAATCTTAGAGCTTCTTCACATCGGTAGAATGGAGAAGAGAGAGAAGTACACAGAAATTACACAAAAGCAACGATGTGCTTTTGGAGGTATAAGGGAAGTAAAGGGAACGGAGGTACTTGAGGGAGTTAGAAATGATGAGGATGTCAAGGAGTGTAGAAAGTATGACTTAGAAATGAGAAAGTCAGATCTAGGATACACAAATGAAAAAGGGAAAAATAAAAATAATGAGGATAATTCTATAAATATTTGGGAAACAGAAAACTGGTTGGAAAGGGAGACTTCAACGGATTTGGAGGAAAGGGGAGAAGTAAAACTAGAGGGGGTTTTAAAGGATAGGGGAGAAAAGAAATATTTAATGAAAAGTTTAGGGGAGGAGAAATACTCTTTGGGAATCATTATAGAAAGTGATAGTGGAAAGTATTCCATGGGAGAGAGTGAGGAAAGTTCAGAAAAGGGGGTGAGTATCATGGATAAAAATATGAGTTCGGAAGATGTAGATTTTATGAGGAACTTAGTGGGGACTCTTGATATAACGATAAATTTGGGGGGTAATGGTTTTGACATCACTAATGGGAGTGATGCCATTTATGAAGGTGTGCTTATAAAAGGGTTAGCATCTGGGTGTGTGTTGAAGATTCGAGATGGGGCTAGTTTTTTGAATTGCAAGAGGGAAATCGGATTCTGTGTGGATGGAAAAGAGATGAGTGGGACAAAATCTTTGCTTGAATTTATGGAAAATGGTATGCTTAATAAAATGTGTGATCAACAAGATAGAATGTTTATTTCAGCTCACCTAATGGACCTTTTAAAATACGAGAGTATTCACTTAAAGTTTTATGAGGAGAAAAGAAAGAAGAAAAAGAAAAGAAGGGAAAAGAAAAAAAATATTATATATATATTTTTAGTGGGAGTTGAAAAAGAAAGTATACTAGAAAATAAGGGGAGTGTTGAAATTTATGTATTTTCTAGGTCTGTATTGGAAAAATAAATAGAGTAAGTCAACAAAGGCAGCCTGCTTCTTGCTCCAATCTCTCCGGTCCCCATACTTGTTGCAGTCACTGAAGACCAGAGAGAGCTAGTGCCATGGCTGTCTAAAGGGGATAGGTAGTCAACGATGGCATATCTGGGGTACAATAGGTATTTATAAAGTAGAAGTAGAGAGTTCTAACAAACTAGCAAATAACAAAAAACTGCTCTAGACCAGATTTGAACCATAGTGTGTGGTTATATTTGTAGAAGTAAGCCTTAACCAATAAGGCGTTATCGAAACGATACACGTGACGGGTTTTATAAATACATAAACATTAACAGACTAACTAATTAACAGCAGACTAACCAAAAGGAGCAATTCCAGCATGTACGCGAATCTGAACCGTGTAAAACATGTTTTGATCTGACGGTCAGCATTATAGCCGCCACGCGAAGTGAGCTTTTGGCGGCATACGGAGATAGCGTCAAGCGGTGCCACGTGGCGCCACATTATTTCATACCCGAGAAGATGGGAAGAGGAACCATGGCTTCCGATTTAACAGGTGTCACCTTGTAGACCTTGTCGTACAATGGTCGTACAATAAGTACATCGCCCATTATACCTTCTTGTACTATATAGTGTTCCTATTGGACTAGGGTGTAGTAGTAGGTAGTCGTGAGTAGGCAGACCAAGACTTAGTGATATTTAGGTACCCCTCTCTAAGAGAGCTTGTAACTATAAAGGTCATCTTTGACCAGCCATAACTTAATGCTCGGGTGAGCAAATTCAGTGATTCTTTTTGCTGCGGACTCAGGGGAGTCCAAGCTACACAGAGGTGTAGTCGGTCAGAGTCTTTGCGTGCCAAGGTGGCACTTATTCAGTGGGAAAGTCAAAGTGGGGAATATTGTCCAAAACACATATTCAAGCTTTTCATTCTGTGGTGGAACTGAGCACACAGAAGGTCTTCCCTTCATAGGGGTAAAGGTGTATTGGGGTTCTAATTTTCAAGGGATCATTTATTTGGGTAAATATCAACTTAGAGTCGGCACTATCTAGATTAGCTTCTTTTGGATCTGCGAATTCTGTGGGCAATGGAGCCCATAGAATTTCAGTTTGGACCAAATATCTCATGACTCTCTTGGCTGCCTCCCAACCTCTCTTCTTAGGTTCGTTAAGACTCCTACTGAGGACTCCTACTGCTGCCGCTATGTCTTTCTTTTTATTTTTTATAAAGTAGATCAATCTTCCTACTACTTGTCTATAACGAATAGACTCCCTCCCTCCTTCCCTCCCTCCTTCACTCCCTCCCTTTATTTACATAAAATTATGTGCTTTTATTTACATGTGGTTGGCTCAGTTATGTTACCGTAAACCTTGGCCAGCCGTGTGAAATGTTGATTTCATTATGACGGTCGACGTTCGCAAGCGTGGGAAAATTTTAACCGTTTTTTAACAATATTTTGAAAGTCAAAACTGTTAAACTAATTGACCATCAAATCTAAACTCAACGGTATACCGTGAATCGCTATTAGCGTTCATAACGCTAATTCGGCGCCCCCAAATTTTGACTCAAATTCTTAATTAGAGTGAATAATTATAAAAAGTTTTTAACGTTATTTTAGGGACTACGGTTATCAAGGTAAATAACTGTAATATAGAAGTGGCAAGATAAATTAAAAAGCACGATGGCAACCCATTTGAGTCCGAGGGTACTAAAAGGGTGGCATGGCCAAAACTGAAAATCTACAATTAAATACAAATAGAACGATAGGAACACAAAAAAAAAAACGGAAACAATCAACAAGGAAAATAAAAGCACCCAAACTCAAAATGAAAAGCACGCCAACTGACAAAACCAAACCTACAACCCCAACCCCAAATCAATTAAATATCTACAAAAAGCAACCCCGTAAGTCCCCCTAGCCTGGGGGAGCACATTGAGGGAGTTCCAAAACACGGCGACAATCCATAACCCCAATAGCCGATCTGAGGATAATGGAAGCCTGCATTCGCTGTAAAACCACCGATAAGCGTTGACGATTAAAAGAAGTAAGGACTGAACGAGGAGGGCTCCCAGGTCCTCGACGCTCGAAAGCACGTCAAGCACAAGTAGGGAGAAACTCGTCTAGCGCAACACCCAAACATCTAAAGATCTCGACGGCCATCCGAATAAAGTCATCCATAAGGTCTCAGTGGGCATAATCACACTCTTTCGCCTTAGCGGCATCACGAGCTACCACCCCAACATGTCGAGCAGCTTGACCAACAACTATAGCTGAAGTAGGGTTCGCCAACAGGTCGAGCCGCCTGAGCAACAACTGTAGCTGAAGTAGGGTTCGCCAGAACAATATCACCAAAGATGCGACGGGCACCATCAAGCAAAACAACATCGATCCGACGGGAGGGAATAATATGAGAAACCTCTCGACGCATAGAAGAGCCCCCTTACGAAGACATAGTCGCAACGGCGTCGTGAATAGTGTCGTGAGCCTGGATCAAATCTCCCCCATGGGAGCAACGAAGCAAATGCACACCACCGAGCCCCAAGACACGACCACATGCACAAACAAGAGAGCCAAGTAAAGGAGGATAGGGGAGTCCAAGGCGAAACCGGAGGGCGGTGGTGTATTAAGCAAGTGAAAATCGAAGAGTGGACAAAATAGGTGTGGCGAAAAGCGAAGACCCAAAACCAGGTCCACCACAAGAGAGAAGACGGGCAAGCGAAGAATCAGAGGAGAAACGCCTTGAGAAGGTCGAATTTAATGGCGGCGACAACCCGATCGGAAATCGATTCGTGGACACGCTCAACAAATTTTGTATTAAGGGTGGAGAAAATCGGCACATCCACTAGGGCATGGGGAGGAAGAGAACGTGACGCGTCCAATAGAGATCGTTGGAAGGTGAACGCACCGTTTAAAACCCGGGGGACAACAGTAGTTAGAACAGGGGGTGTCCCCAACCAAGAAACGCGAAACTAAGTAGTGGCAATAAGACACCAACTTCCCAAATAGGCAGCGCGAGCAACACGAGCAGTCAATAATAGACCAAATCCCCCAGTAGAGGCAGGGTGGGATGCCCGAATAAGAACCGATGGCCCACAGTCGCGATCAAATGCCCCACGACCTAACGGAGTGTTGAGAACGTCCATGAGGCGATCCTCAAAAGCCGAGAGAGAGGAGACAAACGTCGAGGTAGGAGGGGAAGTACGAGTAAGGTAAGAAGGGCGGTGGGGAAAACACTTGGTTAACATAGCAAAAGCAACTTGGGGATCGGGAAGGTGAGGAAGGTCGTCGACTTCGGCCTGATCTGTCTGTAAAGCATCATGAAGGTATTGGGTCACGAAAGTATCCGAACCAAGGGGGCAACCAAGCACACGAATGCCATCGGAGGGAGAAGGGGTTTGACAACCACAAGTGGGAGTAAAGGAACATGGAATAGCCTGAGGAGACAAAATAAAATACGACGGATGGACTAAAAGGTTGAGTGCGGCTAAACGTTCCTTGAAAAAATCATATGCCAACATGACTTTTTCTATGGGCCCAATAATGTGCGTATCATCTGCAACCGAAGGGAAAAGGCAAGAAGGGAAGGCAGCTGGAGAGGCACGAAGGACCCGATAATGGGCAAGGGCGAACAAAGGTCCGCCGAGAGGGTCGCCGTACGAGATAGGAATGAGATCACCATCGGCCGAGAAGGAAAGGCTGCTTGTCAAAGAATAAAAATCCCTCACAAAGGGGAATACTTGGACACTCGGAGATGGAGCTGCAATTCAGTGTCCTCCATTGGACTACAAAATTCCAAGAAGCCTCTAGATAGTTTTTAACTAACCCACTTTCAATGGCAACCACTGCTGCCCAAGCAAACAAGTTGAAAATCTGACTGCACCCTTGTGCAGCGGGTGCAGCCTAGACTCCTCTGAGTCTGTAGGAAAAAAAATCTTTGAAACTGCCCAACCAGGCGATTAGTTATAGTGTGGCAAAGATGCCAATATATAGAAACTCTCAAAGAGAGAGAAGACCATCTACCAGATTTTTCTAAGTCCTAGCTCCCTCTCACAATCCCTATCTACTGACTGTACGAACCAATCCGATACTGTACAGTACAAGAAAGTACTACTGCCGATGTACTTTTTGTACGACCTTTGTACGACAAGGCCATTAAGCGGACGCGTGTCCACTTTTCACTCGTCCGTACGTTTTTCGGAATTCCCGCCACCGAATATTATCTCTCCACGTGGCACCAGGTCATGCCACGTCACAAAATGCCAATGTGACCATTCCACGATCTCGACGATGATGTGCGCCGTTGGATAGAATTTAGTATTTGATCTCAACCGTTGAAACAAATGTGTGATTCATTTGTTTCGTGCGGAATCATATATGTACTTTATTTAACTCGTTCTATGTATCTATGTTTGTATTTTCGTTTATCGAAATAGCTACCGTAACATTGTTTAAATATTTATCAAACCCTATATCACTGGTTAGAGCAAATGGCTATGCCATGCTCTACCGGTCGGAGGTTCGAGTCCTGCCGGACTCAACCTTTTGTTGAGAGTGACTTAGGTCACTCTTATATTGCACAGGTGGAGCTGAGGCAGCCATGGCTCCACTACTCTCTCTCTCTCTCTCTCTCTTTCAGTGACTAGATTAAGTATGGGGGATGGGGAGAGAGAGGTGGAGGCTGACTGCTTTCGCTCTCTTTTCTATTGATATATTTAGACCTAGAAAATACTTATATTAAATATTTTTAGTTATTTTCAACATCTCGACTTGTAGTTCTCGTTTTGTTCCAATTTGTTTATTGTTTCTGTGCTTGTTGTTACTTTTAATGTATTTTACAGGCTTGCCCTTCTTTGCATGTTAGGTGTTTTCACATTGTTTTGCCTTTTTATTCGCTTATACCCTGATTTTGTTTCTCTGTGTAGTTTTGGCCATTCGTTTTTCTCTCCCGTACCTAGGTGGCTTTCTATCGTGCTTTCTTACTAAAGTAGTTGTGACCTTCATATGAATGATGGCAATCGCCCCGGTGGTTTGCCATCGTGTTTTTTCATTAAAGTCGTTATGAACCTCGTGCGAAAGATGACTATCGCCCCGCTGGTCAGAGGTAGCAAAAGTCAAAAATTTAGATGCCCCAAACCGACATTTTTTTTTTTAAATCTAAACACCTGATAGCCGACTGGGTTATGTCACTCTCCTAAATAGTTACACGTTACCCGATGAGTGTTTACGAAAATAAAAGTTAAAAGAGACTCGATTTTTGGCGACAACCTGTACCCGAATAAGTACAATATTATTAGTACATTTCCCATATACCTTCCACGATACCAAGAGTACAAAGTACAATAATGTTGGATAGCATGGACAGTACAAAACCTTCAATTATTTTCGTTTTTTGCTTACCCGACTGTACCCGTTTTATTTTTTTTATTTGTGAAAAACCCGCCCGAATCAGGCCGGCCCCTAATATTTGGCACCCGAATCCGTTCCGGATCCGAGGCAAGCGTTCGGGTAACGGTCGGGTGCGGATTCTGGTACCCGATTGAGAACTCTGCCGCTGGTTCGCCATCTTGCTTTCTCAATATAGTCGTTCCAACTCCAATACGAATGATTGATATAGCCCCGTGAAATCAAACGTTAACACTGTTGTATTGGCGATCCACGGTAAACTGTTCTGTCATAAATCTGCATGTCACCCTGGAATGCCGTACCGTTGAGACTGGAAAAGTTGGAAGGTAGGCCATAAACAAATGTCAGCCACACTATCTAGCTATTGTTTGTCCTAAAAAGCACAGTACACCTATCTAGCCCAAAGTACTTCGGTCTTTTATCTGGTCCGTCCCTCCGTCTCTACCAATCACGTGTCCGTACGACCATCCTGGTCTCCTGCCAATCTGTCGCTTTATGAAGCAGGCCTGTACCAGATTTACGATGAATCCAAACGTCAAAGTCTTCACAATTTCTCAAAGTCATCACAATTTTGGCAGAAGATTACATCATTGTATGGTGTACTATTTTGTTTTGCGCTCAAGACTGTACCGGACTTTGCTCACTATGCTATTTAGAATTTTAGACTGTTGTTGTTAGACTGCAGGAGCTGGTCAGGAAACTGCCTCATGGAGTAAGAGCAGGGAGATATTGCTGGCGGCAATTGGTAGGTCAGTGAAACGTGGTGACTTGCAGTGAGTTAATTTGAAGTGAGTTTGTTGGTTTTTAGGTCTTTTTGAACTTGTGTGTCCCAAAATATATTTGCCTCCCCTAAATCTTTCATGTCAAATCTGCTTCTAAGGACTTTCTTTAACCTATTGATCTTTTCCAAAGATTTACTTAAAACCAGCAAATCATCCACATAAATTGCAATAAAGATCACACCATCCTCATCTTCAAACATATAGATAGAATTGTCTGAGCTGATCTGGATATATCCCAGACCAGTGAGAAACTCATCTAGTTTGTTATTCCACTGTCGGGGAGCTTGCTTAAGTCCATATAAGGACTTTATGAGTCTGCACACTTTGCTCTCTTCCCCAACCTGCACAAACCCCTCTGGTTGCCACATGAAGATTTCTTCCTTTAACTCACCATTGAGGAAGGCGGTCTTAATATCCATCTCATGGATTTCCATGTCTTCTGCTGCTACTAGACTGAGGAAAATCCTTACTAATGGGAAACGAACAACTGGAGCAAATGTCTCCTCATAGTCAATCCCCTCCTTTTGGGTAAACCCCTTTGCTACCAACCGAGCCTTATATCTTTCAATGGTATTATCTAGGTTCATTTTTAGCTTGAATACCCACTTACATCCAATAGATTTTGTGTCTGGAGAACAATCCGTTAGCTCCCAAGTATTTGCTTCCATGATCGAAGCCATCTCATAATTTATAGCTCTAATCCATCTGTCATTTTCTGGGTTGTTTACTGCCTCCAAGAATGACTGAGGCTCATCAGGATGAGATAGCTTAATTACCTTGTGAGCAGCCTGTTTCTCTTGTATCCTTTTGCTGCTCCTTCTCCCCCCTTAAAACTCTGACGCTGGAATAGATGGAAGTCTACGGTTTCTCCTTACTATCTCATTCCCTCCCCAATCCATGGAAGATGATTCCGGTTCCTCCTCTTCTGTCTTCTCAAAGTCCATAGGAATATGTGACGTAACTCTCCTGTATCTTCGATCTCCCTTGAATTTGCAATCATTGTCACACTCATGTCTTTTCGGGAAAAACAGAGTTCTCCTCACTTTCAGACTTAAACCTGATTCTTATCTTCTTGGTATATTTGAAGGGGTCAATTGACTTTCCTTCATCCATGACAACTAGATGTTTGACGAGAATGATATTTTTCTTTGCTTAGTCATAGACTCTATATCCCATGACATCTTCATCATATCCCACAAAATATCCAGGTTTTCCCTTAGCATCAAGTTTCCAGTTTTTCTTATCCGTATCTAGACTGTAAACTTGGCTACCGAATACTTTAAGGTGAGAGATATCAGGTTTCCTTCCAGCCCATCTCTCATAAGGTGGCAAACCTTTGACTTATGAGGTAAGGACTCTATTCTTAATGTAGTTGGCACAGTTCATGGCTTCTGCCCAAAATCTCTTAATGGTTATTTTAGTATCTTCTAGGTTTTGCAAAATGCAGAAAAGAAGCCGAGGCAGTCTGCCTCTAACTTCTCTCTTCAGCTCCCACACTTGTCGCAATCACTAAAGGTTGAAGAGGGAGCTAGAGCCATGGCTGCCTATGCTGATTAGAGATAGAGTTACGCGTGTTAGATTTTGGTAGATTCACCAAAATAGAACTTGATGGATCCAGGATTTGAACCTGGTACCTGCGGTTCATTATAGTAGCCGGTAGCCTTAGCTAATTAGTCTGATATCAAGGTTGAGGATATAGGGTTTGATATTTATTTAAATGTTAACATTTAGGTTATTTAATTTAACGGGATATTTAGACATAGACACAGTTTGTAAAGTACGGCGTACGGAACATCCGAAACGGATACTGCGCAGTTTGTAATCCGGCTTAATCGGGCGGCCACGAAGGATGCCGAGATCACGGAATAGCTTTTCGGCGACTTGCGGTTGACGTCACATCGATTGCCACGTGGCAAAATCACATTGGATTACGACATCTCCGGGGATTCTAGGAACGAATCCAAAAATGACATGTGTCCACTTGTTGGCCATGTCGTACAATGGTCGTACATAAAGTACATCGTCACCTGTACCTTTATGTACGATACACTATTATTATTGGTGTCGTACTTCAGTAGATAGAGTTTTAGAGAGAGATAGGACTTAGAAAAATTTGATAGATTGGACCCTCTCTCCCAGAGAGCTTCTGTACAAAAGGTCAACTTTGACCTTTCATAACTTACTGCTCAGGGGAGCAAATTCAGAGATTCTTTTTGCTATAGACTAGGGGAGTCTTGTCTTTACAAGGGTAAAGGTGGTTAGAGTTTTTTACTGCCAGGGTGGCAGTTATTCTTTCTGAAAGACAAACGGGTCAGGGTTATTTTAGAGGATTAGTGTGAGCTACCTACTCTGAGGTCCTATGGAGGTCTCAGAGTTACAGGTTATGGGACCACCATCTAGGGTACCCATATTCAATTGAGGTGGTTTCATATACTGGGAAAGTATGATGAAAGGAGCTCTATGTGAGAAACGGTTTTGGGGAATAGTGAGTGGACGGGTGAGACGTCCATCTAGTCTTGGGATACCTCCAGGGTTTACAGGAGGCAGATTCACTAGAGATGCAGATTCATCTTCAACAGAGGAGACAAAGGAAGGAGAGGTGGTGGACAAAGGAAAAGAGAAAGAGACGGTCACACCAATAGCAACCGGTTCGGCATTCATGTCACCTATTCCGAGGAACGAGGAGAATGATATCGATACGTGGGACTTCAACAATATGGCGGCTAAGCACTTCATCCTCCACCATCTTCCTCAAGCGCTTGCATCTCCCCATTTGCAGGTAGAGAGGGCATCCGATCTTTGGATGGCTTTCATAGAGATGTATCGAAGTGGTACGATTCAGCAACAACAGTTGGCTGATCAGAAAATTAAGGAGTATGTATACAAAGGGTGGAAGATGTTAGATTTTTGCAATGAGCTTGCTACACTTTTCATGGAACTAGAACGTGCTGGAAAAGTATTTAGTGAAAAGGAAAAGGTTAACTGTTTACTGATGAAGTTACCCGAGGAGTTCGACAACATAGTCAACCGTGTACAGGACTTGGCGGACTCAAGGTGGATTTGGAATTTAGTGGTAAGGATGATTCTCGTTCGGGAGAATACAATTGGGATCCGAGGGGGAGGAAAGAGTGGCAAGCTTTGGCAGCCGGGACCGGTTGGAGAAACAATGATTCCAGAAAACAAGTTGGAAATTATCGAGGGGAGGGGCAGAAAAATGAGACCGAGGAGTTCGGGCCAAGGACTCCCAAGGGATTGTGCCAATTTGTAAGAAACCCGGGCACTATATGGTTGAATGCACTAAGTTAACCGAGATGCGGTTAAAGGAGGGCCGGACTGGTGGACCCCCGAGAGGAAAGAAAAAGGCCCTTGTGACACAGGTACATGAGGCGGAATCTGAGGACGAGGACGATGAACTCCTATTGGATGAGGAGTTGGAAGCGAAAAACGAGGTAGAAATTCCACGAAAGCAGAAATGTGCTTTCGGTGGATTGAAAGGTGAAGAAGGCTAGATTGTATATTCAGGTGCATCCATGCACATGTGTAAAGATAAACACCTGTTCACTAAGATAAGAAAAATTCCCACCGTAGAGATAGAGTACAGGGATGGGAGGATAGTCACTACTACTCTTGTAGTATCAGTAGATCTAAAAGTGTTAGTAGAAGAAAAGACATCTATAGTTACATTCTCCGATGTCTTATTTATTCATGAGCTGAACAAAAACCTCATCTCTACGTCTGTATTAGATGATACGTGTTTTGATACTAGCACTAGAAAAGGAGTCTTTACTGCTACTTTTGAGGAGGAAGTTTATTTTACTGCTGAAAAAGGTAGCTAAGGGATGTTTAGGTTGATTTTAAGCAATGAAAAGAAGAAACTTTACTATGCTGGTGTTCATGATATAATGATGTGGCATAAGAGGCTTGGGCATGTGAATCTAGATAAGTTAAGAGAGATGAAAAAGATGGGAGTAGTGGAAGGGATTCAGTTCAGTGAAAGTGAGAATCTAAGTGATTGTAGTGGATGTGCTCAAGGTAAAGCACACAAGTTACCCTTCCCAAAAACTGTCACCTATAAGGGAGAAAAGATTCTAGATTTAGTACACACAGATATTAGGGGACCGGCCAGAGTGCCATCACCCGGGGGGAAGAGATTTATGATGATTATCACTGATGATTGGTCTTGGTATTCCAGGGTGTATTTTTTGAAAAATAAGTCAGAGGCTCAGGAATGTTTTAAACAATATAAAGTATGGAGTGAAAAACTCCATTAAACCTCAATCAAGAGAGTAAGGAGTGACAATGGTGGAGAGTATACCTCTAACCAGTTTGAGGATTTTCTGAGAGAAGATGGAGTGCAACACCAAAAGACAATTCATGAAAATCTTGAGCAGAATGGTGTAGCTGAAAGATTAAATAGAACACTGAGTGATAGTGCTAGGAGTATGCTGTCCGATAAGAAGATAGGAAAGAAGTTTTGGGCCGAAGCAATGAACTGTGCAAATTATCTCAAAAATAGAGTTTTTACTTCAGTAGTAAAAGGCCAAACACCCTATGAGAGATGGACAGGCCGAAAACCAGATGTTTCACACTTAAAGGTTTTCGGTAGTCAAGTGTTCAGTTTAGACACAGATCGGTCAAACTGGAAGTTAGACCCAAAAGGAAAACCAGGATATCTACTAGGATATGATGAAGATGTAAAAGGATATAGAGTCTATGATCTCAAAAGAGAGGATTTTATCCTAGTGAAGCATCTAGTGGTTATGGATGAAGGAAAATCCATAGATCCCTTTAAACATACAAAGATAGTCAAAATCAGATTTGAGTCAGAAAATTCTGATGACTTTGAGCTTCCGAACAATCCAAGATTTCAAGAAGATGATGATCTTGCAGGTACGGATCAGATCAAGAAGGTACCAAATGTGGAACCCCTAGTATTAACTCCAACCGAAGCCGAAAACGTGATGGAAATCGACCCGGAATCAAAGGATAGGGGAGAAGTAGAAACTGTGCGGAAGAATGCAAGAGAACCATCTATTCCGACAACCGAGTTTGAGGGAGGAAGAAGAAGCAGCAAAAGACTGCAAGAGAGACAAGTTAACAATAAGGTAACCAAACTGTCTCACCCCGATGAACCTCAAACTTATAATGAGGCAATGACTTGTCCTCAAAGAAATCGGTGGAAGACAGCCATTAATGAGGAGATGGCTTCAATTATGGCGGCCGATACATAGGAATTGGTGGTTTGTCCTCTTGATAGGAAGCCAATTGGGTGTAAGTGGGTATTTAAGCTAAAACTCAACCCGGATAACACCATTGAGCGCTACAAGGCTCGGTTAGTGGCGAAGGGATTTACCCAGAAAGAGGGAATTGACTACAAGGAGACTTTTGCTCCGGTCGTCAGGTTTCCTTCGGTTTGGATACTTCTCAGTATGGCGGCAGCTGAAGACATGGAAGTGCATCAGATGGACATCAATACGGCTTTCCTACATGGAGAGTTGGAAGAGGAAATTTTTATGCGACAGCCCGAAGGATTTGTGGAGCAAGGGGAGGAAAGCAAGGTATGCCGATTGATCAAATCTTTGTATGGGCTGAAACAGGCGCCCCGGCAATAGAACAAGAAGCTCGATGAGTGTCTTACAGGCTTGGGATATATTCGAATCAGCTCAGATCACTCAATTTATTTGTTTGAAGATGAGGAAGGAATTATTTTTATTGCAATTTATGTCGATGATTTGCTTCTTTTAAGTAAATCTATGGATAAAATAAATAAGTTGAAAAATGATTTAAAGAAAGATTTGAGATGAAGGATATGGGAGAAGCAACGTATATTTTGGGAATTCAGGTAGAAAGAGACAGAGATAGAAAGATAATAAGATTAACTCAAAAAGAGGCCATTGGAAACATGTTAGAAAAATTCCAAATAGACAAGGATAATAGTTGTACCACTCCTATGGAATTAAAGAAGGGAAGTGAGGGGAGTGAGGAAGAGGGAGTTATAATTTTAGATGATGAGGTAGGCCCGGAAGAGAAAAGATTTATGCAGACCATCCCTTATAGACAAGTAGTGGGCAGCCTTATATATTTTATGAATTGTACCCGTCCGGACATAGCCGCGGCTGTAGGAGTACTAAGTATGAGTCTGAATGCTCCCACTAAGAAAGATTAGGAGGCAGCTAAGAGAGTCCTTAGATATCTCATAGGGACTAGGGATCTATGGTTGCATTTGGGTGGGAACAATACTGACATCACCACTTGGAGTGATGCTAGCTATTGAGATGCTCCTATGAGGAGATGCACATCTGGATATGTATTGTATGTGGGTGATGGGGCTTGCTGCTGGAGCAACAAGCAGCAAAAGGTCATTGCTCAGTCCACCATGGAGGCTGAGTACATGGCTTCTTGCTCTGCTGTAAAAGAATTTGGTGTCCAAAAAGTATATTGTGATAATCAGGCTGCCATTGCCATTTCTGCCAATCCTAAACATCACTTTAGCGCCAAACACATGGACATTAGGCTTAGCTTTGTTAGAGAGAAAGTAGAAAACAAGATAATCAGTTAGGAGTATACACCAGATAGTGAAATGGTAGCTGATATGATGACCAAACTTGTTCCTTCCCCTAAACTAATTTTCTGCCGGGAGAAGTGTGGTCTTAAAATAAAGTGTGACAAGAAAAAAAGGGGAGTGTAGAAATTAAAGGCTATAGACTCAGGGGAGTCTTGCCTTTATAGGGGTAAAGGTGGTCAGAGTTTTTGTTTGCCAGGGTGACAGTTATTCTTGCTGAAAGACAAACGGGTCAAGGTTATCCTAGAGGCTTTGTGTGAGCTGCCTACTCTGAGGTCCTATGGAGGTCTCAGAGTTACAAGTTATGGGCCCACCATCTAGGGTGCCCACTTGTCAGCCAAAACACTATATACACTATCTCCTAGTGTTCGGTTTAACCTCTGTGCTACCCCATTTGTTTCTGGAAAATGTGGTACAATTTTTTGGTGCTGTTCTCCCTCATCTCTCAGGTATTCCTCAAAATGGTTAGAGGTAATTCTCCCCCATTATCACTCCTTATTCTCTTAACGGGGTTTCCATGCAGCTTCTCACTCCAGGCTTTATATTCTTTGAAATAAGTTGGTGTTTCGGACTTTGTTTTTAGAAACTAAACTCTAGAGTACCTAGACCAGTCATTAGTAATTTTCAACATATACCTTTTCCCTCCAACTGAGGGTACCCTTGCTGGTCCCCAGATATCTGTGTGGATTAAATCTAGTACCTTTTCCCCTCTATATATGGCGGCTTTAGGGAAAGGAAGTCAATGAGCCTTACCTTGGGCACAACCACTACAATCATCCACCATTTCATTATCACTGAACTGAATGCCTTCTACTACACCAAGCTTCTTCATTTCCCTCGGCCTATCAAAGTGCACATGCCTCAACCGCTTATGCCAAATCATCAACTTTGGGACACCAACATAATAAACATTCTTCTTTTCATTACTCAGGTTAAGCCTAGACATTCCTTAGCTACCGTTATCTGCAGTGAAGTAAACTTCATTTTTATACTTAGCTGTAAAGACTCCCTTTCTAGTGAAGGTGTCATATTCTTTGTCATCTAACACAGATGTAGAGACAAGATTTTTACTCAGCTGAGGAATATAGAGCACATCTGAGAGAGTGAGTATAGAAGTCTTACCCTCCACTAAGATTTTTAAATCTATTGATCCCACTAGATCTGTAGTATCCACTCTCCCATCCCCATACTCTATTTCTATAGTAGGGATTTTCCTTAGCTTAGTGAAGAGGTCCTTGTCACGACACATATGCATGGATGCACCTGAGTCGATGATCCATCCTTCCTGTGGAGCTTCCCGAATTGCTTCAAGGACACACTACTGTCTCCAAGGGATCTCCTTCTCCCCCAGACTCTTGTCAAGAAGAAGCTCCCCATCCTCCTCCGAGGACTCGTCCTCGATTTCTCTTGTCACTTTTGTGACCACAAACGCTTTTTTCTTCCCTCCGGAAGAACCTCCTCCACGGTTCTCTTTGATCCTCAAATGTGACAGCTTTACACAATCCGCGATAAAGTGTCCCTGCTTTTTGCAAAAATGACAAAGGTAGTTTGGGGGCCTCGGTCCTCCAGTCTGAACTCTTTCTCCTTTGTATGGCTTTTTCGGTTCTTGTCTCCACTTCTCCCCTCCGACGGCTAGAGCTTGAACGCTCTTTCCTCCTCTCTGGATCTCAATCGTGTTCTCCTGCACAAGTATCCTGCAGACCACTGTATTCCACTTCCATGAACTATCAGTCATTTCGTACCTAGTACACTATGTTCTCATACTCGTCAAGAAACTTCATGATGAGAGTGTTCTCTTTCATTTTCATTGTACCTGTCCATCCGTCACTCTCCATCTCCATATACAAACAAGAAAGATCATTACAGTAGTCTAACATCTTTCCCCCTTTGTAAGTATAATTTCCCAATTTTTGCTCTACCAACTGGAGCTCCTGAATCGTACTAGCTCTATAGATCTCTATCAAACTCACCCACAACTCCTCAGCCTTGTAAACGTGAAGATGGGGAGTTGCCAAAGCTTGAGTGAGGTGTCTCAGAATGAAGTTCTTGGCAGCCATGTTGGTGATTTCCCACTTTTGAGTGTCAGTCTCCACGGTCATCACGATCGCGGCTCTAGGTGTCGTGGGAATACCAGCAATAGGAGTAAGAGTTGTCTCCTTTTCTTTCCCCTTTTCGGACACACTGCTATCCCCATCATCTGCCTCCGTTGCTACAACAGATGTTGCTACAGAAAAACCTTATTCCACCAAACCCTGGTGGGGTTCCTTGAGGTGGACGTTTCACTTGTCCACTAACAATACCCCACTATCGTTTTTCACACAAAGCCCCTGTTATCATGGCTTCCCAATAGATAAACCATGATCCATTGAAGATGGGCAACCTAGATGGTGGGCCTATAACCTGCAATTCTGTGTCCTCCATTCGACTACAGAATTTAGGAAGCCTCTATGCAGTTTTTAACAAACCCACTTTCAATGGCAACCACTGCTGCCCAAGCAAACAAGCTGACAATGTGACTGCACCCTTGTGCAGCCTAGACTCCTTTGAGTCATTAGGAAAAGGAATCTTTGAAAACGCCCAACCAGGCGATTAGTTATAGTGTGGCAAAGATGCCAATATATAGAAACTCTCAAAGAGAGAGAAGACCATCTACCATATTTTTCTAAGTCCTAGCTCCCTCTCACAATCCCTATCTACTGACTGTACGAACCAATCCGATACTGTACAGTACAAGAAAGTACAACTGCCGATGTACTTTTTGTACGACCTTTGTACGACAAGGCCATTAAGCGGACGCGTGTCCACTTTTCACTCGTCCGTACGTTCCTCGGAATTCTCGCGACCGAATGTTATCTCTCCACGTGGCGCCTGGTCATGCCACGTCACAAAATGCCAAAGTGACCATTCCGAGATCTCGACGATGATGTGCGCCGTTGGATAGAATTTAGTATTTGATCTCAACCGTCGAAACAAATATCTGATTCATTTGTTTCGTGCGAAATCATATCCGTAGTGTATTTAACTCATTCTATGTTTGTATTTCCGTTAATCGGAATAGCTACCGTAACACTTTTTGAATATTTATCAAAACCTATATACTCTAGCCAACTTTTACGACAGACTGGTTAGAGCGAATGGCTACGCCATGCTCTACCGCTCGGAGGTTCGAGTCATGCATGACTCAACCTTTTGTTGAGAGTGACTTAGGTCACTCTTGTACTGCACAGGTGGAGCTGAGGTAGCCATGGCTCCACTACTCTCTCTCTCTCCTTTTGTGAGTACAACAAATATGGGGGATGGAGAGAGAGAGGTGGAGGCTGACTTCTTTTCCCTCTCTTTTCCATTCATCTATTTAGACCTAGAAAATACTTATATTAAATCCTTTTTAGTTATTTTTAATAGGAGCCGCCATAAGCTATGAAAGAATCACTTTCGAATCCACTGTATTAAAGCCATTAGAAACGTCGACATGAAGGACCAAGCAATCCGGATGTACATCTAACAAAGCTGAATCCCGTGGACCACGGTCTCACAACCCCCTCTTGTGGCCACTTCAAACTGATGAGGAGATAAATAATCATGGAAAGCCGGATGGAGCTTGAGACATATCGCACGAGCCACCAATCTATATAAAACTTCTCCCACGACGATAGGGCGGATCCCACCATTAAGTTTGGCGACTGCCACAAGGCAAGACACCTTGAGAAGTTCACAAATCCGAGGGGGAACATCCCCACTAGCAATAATTGAACATACTCGAAAAAACACATCGAACCCTCGGGCACCCGATTCAGGGGGTAAAACATCGCGAAATACCTCATACACTGTGCCCGAGGGCCCCCTTAGCTGAAAGGTGAGGAGAAGAGCTAAGAGCTTTAATAAAAAACCTCACGATCTAAAGTAAAACTCTCAGAAGGCTCAAAGGCGTGGATGGAAGGGGGTAAAGTGGAAGGTGCAGGGGAGTGGAGAGCTTGAAGGACCTCAATAGTGGAAGAGACACTCCCCTTATTTTCTATTCCAGTTTTAACTTTTCTTTCATTCCGCATTTTTCCCTACAATATTTTAATTTGGGAGCAGGCACAGGTTTGGTAATCATGTCAGCCACCATTTCTTCATTAGATCTATAAACAAATTTCAAAATTTTATTTTCAACTTTTTCTCTTACGAAGCTCAATCTTATGTCCATATGTTTAGATTTGAAATGATGTTTTGGATTGGCTGCAATTGCAATTGCAGCTTGATTATCACAAAAGACTTCATGCACTCCCTCCTTTATATACCCTAGTTCTTGCAACAATGACTTGACCCACATCATTTCTTTCATAGCAGAACAAGAGGCCATATACTCAGCCTCCATAGTAGACTGAGCAACCACATTTTGTTGCTTGCTGCTCCAACAACCAGCACCTTCCCCCACATACAACACATACCCATAAGTGCATCTTCTCATAGGTGCATCCCCATAACTTGCATCACTCCAAGTAGTGATATCAGTGTGCTCCCCTCCCAAATGCAACCATAACTATCTGGTTCAGACCAGATATCTTATGACTCTCTTGGCTGCCTCCCAATCTCTCTTCCTAGGATCGTTAAGACTTCTACTGAGGACTCCTACTGTTGTCGCTATGTCCGACCTTGTACAGTTTATAAAGTAGATCAAACTTCCTACAACCTGTCTGTAAGGAATAGACTTCAGAAATTCTCTCTTTTCTGGACTCATCTGATCATCTAAGATTATCACTCATCCTTCTACACTCCCATCACTTACTTTCTTCAAGTCCATAGGAGTGGTACAACTGTTTGCTTTCTCCATCTGGAATTTCTCAAACATATTATCCATTCCTTCTTTTTGAGTGAGTCTAATGAATCTTTTCCCCCTATCTCTTTCCATTTGAATTCCCAAAATATATTTGCCTCCCCTAAATCTTTCATGTCAAATCTGCTTCTAAGGACTTTCTTTAACCTATTGATCTTTTCCAAAGATTTACTTAAAACCAGCAAATCATCGACATAAATTGCAATAAAGATCACACCATCCTCATCTTCAAACATATAGATAGAATTGTCTGAGCTGATCCGGATATATCCTAGACCAGTGAGAAACTCATCTAGTTTGTTATTCCACTGTCGGGGAGCTTGCTTAAGTCCATATAAGGACTTTATGAGTCTGCACACTTTGCTCTCTTCCCCAACCTGCACAAACCCCTCTGGTTACCGCATGAAGATTTCTTCCTCTAACTCACCATTGAGGAAGGCGGTCTTAATATCCATCTCATGGATTTCCATGTCTTCTGCTGCTACTAGACTGAGGAAAATCCTTACTAATGGGAAACGAACAACTGGAGCAAATGTCTCGTCATAGTCAATCCCCTCCTTTTGGGTAAACCCCTTTGCTACCAACCGAGCCTTATATCTTTCAATGGTATTATCTGGGTTCATTTTTAGCTTGAATACCCACTTACATCCAATAGATTTTCTGTCTGGAGAACAATCCGTTAGCTCCCAAGTATTTGCTTCCATGATCGAAGCCATCTCATAATTTATAGCTCTAATCCATCTGTCATTTTCTGGGTTGTTTACTGCCTCCAAGAATGACTGAGGCTCATCAGGATGAGATAGCTTAATTACCTTGTGAGCAGCCTGTTTCTCTTGAATCCTTTTGCTGCTCCTTCTCCCCCCTTAAAACTCTGACGCTGGAATACATGGAAGTCTAGGGTTTCTCCTTACTATCTCATTCCCTCCCCTATCCATGGAAGATGATTCCGGTTCCTCCTCTTCTGTCTTCTCAAAGTCCATAGGAATATGTGACGTAACTCTCCTGTATCTTCGATCTCCCCTGAATTTGCAATCATTGTCACACTCATGTCTTTTCGGGAAAAAGAGAGTTCTCCTCACTTTCAGACTTAAACCTGATTCTTATCTTCTTGGTATATTTGAAGGGGTCAATTGACTTTCCTTCATCCATGACAACTAGATGTTTGACGAGAATGATATTTTTCTTTGCTTAGTCATAGACTCTATATCCCATGACATCTTCATCATATCCCACAAAATATCCAGGTTTTCCCTTAGCATCAAGTTTCCAGTTTTTCTTATCCGTATCTAGACTGTAAACTTGGCTACCGAATACTTTAAGGTGAGAGATATCAGGTTTCCTTCCAGCCCATCTCTCATAAGGTGGCAAACCTTTGACTTATGAGGTAAGGACTCTATTCTTAATGTAGTTGGCACAGTTCATGGCTTCTGCCCAAAATCTCTTAATGGTTATTTTAGTATCTTCTAGGTTTTGCAAAATGCAGAAAAGAAGCCGAGGCAGTCTGCCTCTAACTTCTCTCTTCAGCTCCCACACTTGTCGCAATCACTAAAGGTTGAAGAGGGAGCTAGAGCCATGGCTGCCTATGCTGATTAGAGATAGAGTTACGCGTGTTAGATTTTGGTAGATTCACCAAAATAGAACTTGATGGATCCAGGATTTGAACCTGGTACCTGCGGTTCATTATAGTAGCCGGTAGCCTTAGCTAATTAGTCTGATATCAAGGTTGAGGATATAGGGTTTGATATTTATTTAAATGTTAACATTTAGGTTATTTAATTTAACGGGATATTTAGACATAGACACAGTTTGTAAAGTACGGCGTACGGAACATCCGAAACGGATACTGCGCAGTTTGTAATCCGGCTTAATCGGGCGGCCACGAAGGATGCCGAGATCACGGAATAGCTTTTCGGCGACTTGCGGTTGACGTCACATCGATTGCCACGTGGCAAAATCACATTGGATTACGACATCTCCGGGGATTCTAGGAACGAATCCAAAAATGACATGTGTCCACTTGTTGGCCATGTCGTACAATGGTCGTACATAAAGTACATCGTCACCTGTACCTTTATGTACGATACACTATTATTATTGGTGTCGTATTTCAGTAGATAGAGTTTTAGAGAGAGATAGGACTTAGAAAAATTTGATAGATTGGACCCTCTCTCCCAGAGAGCTTCTGTACAAAAGGTCAACTTTGACCTTTCATAACTTACTGCTCAGGGGAGCAAATTCAGAGATTCTTTTTGCTATAGACTCAGGGGAGTCTTGTCTTTACAAGGGTAAAGGTGGTTAGAGTTTTTTACTGGCAGGGTGGCAGTTATTCTTTCTGAAAGACAAACGGGTCAGGGTTATTTTAGAGGCTTCGTGTGAGCTGCCTACTCTGAGGTCCTATGGAGGTCTCAGAGTTACAGGTTATGGGCCCACCATCTAGGGTACCCATATTCAATGGAGGTGGTTTCATATACTGGGAAAGTATGATGACAGGAGCTCTATGTGAGAAACGGTTTTGGGGAATAGTGAGTGGACGGGTGAGACGTCCATCTAGTCTTGGGATACCTCCAAGGTTTACAAGAGGCAGATTCACTAGAGATGCAGATTCATCTTCAACGGAGGAGAAAAAGGAAGGAGAGGTGGTGGACAAAGGAAAAGAGAAAGAGACGGTCACACCAATAGCAACCGGTTCGGCATTCATGTCACCTATTCCGAGGAACGAGGAGAATGATATTGATACGTGGGACTTCAACAATATGGCGGCTAAGCACTTCATCCTCCACCATCTTCCTCAAGGGCTTGCATCTCCCCATTTGCAGGTAGAGAGGGCATCCGATCTTTGGTTGGCTTTCATAGAGATGTATCGAAGTGGTACGATTCAGCAACAACAGTTGGCTGATGTTTAGTTCCTTACCATTTTGCACTTTAATAAGTAAAAAAGTACAAAAAAAAGTTAAATACGTTGCGCATGTATTGGAATGTGCACTCAAAAAACGTGTGACAAAAAAGTGTGATGTTTCACAATTCACAGTGTAGCCTTAACATTTAACTGCTTGAAAAATGTCGGCACATGCGGAGTTCATAATCACGCGATAGCGTAAAATTTTGTGCATTTTATACGTGGAATGATCTTAATGTTCAACAAATTTTTTTGGGAAAATCCTAAATTAGAGTTAAGAGTTATTATTTTTTTTTAAATTAAAAATTCTAAGTTAACATTTATAATGCTAATTGTTTTTTAACCTTAATTATTTCATAACGCTAAAAGCGATTCACGGTGTACTTTAATTGGACCAATGTGCACTTAAAACATATCTTTGTCAAAGTGACTTGTGCCCAACCAAAATAGTCACTGCCATGATCAATTCCTTAAAAAACGCTAAACTTCCCGAGGGGCTTAACGTTCAACGTAACACATGGAAATATGTTATGACGATAATTTCTCCAAATAATGAGGGTTGTACGCCCGTTTTGGGAAGTTGCTGCGAAACTAAGGATTGCATATGTGTTTCTAGTTGTGTACAGACTTTTGGTGTTTTGCTCCACGGGAACGAATTGACATAGAAACGCATAAATCGCATATTCATGGACACAACTAGAAACGTGCAGTACAACGTGTATTGTTTTCTTCGCTAGTTAAAACATCTTTTATCCATACACATTTGTTTGATTATGGATCTGACCGTTGCGGTTGAAAGGTAAGATTCTTACTTTCTGATTGACGATCTCCATGTGAAAATCGGACAAGTGTGTCCGAAGAAAATATCTTTTAAGTCGCAAAAAAACTACTAACACTAATGGGTGTGTCCCCATGTGCAAACTACTAACACTAATGGGTATGTCCCCATGTGCATAAGTAAGGGTTTTTATCTACCGTTTCCTAGTAAAACTTAGCGTCGTACAGCGTAAGTTTTAACCGTACAGAAAAATTGAGAAAAAAAGTACATTTTGCGTCATCGTCAAACTTAGAATGTACTACATGTTGTCGTTTTGTGTTTTTCGACCCACAAGAAACGTCATCTTCAAACTTCTCTTTAAAACACATCGGCGATGTGTTTTAAAACAAAGTATTTTCGATAAACAAATAGTAACATATATTCGCATGTGTCGTAATTTTCAAAAATATACAAACGATTTCGGAGGACAAGGAAAAGTACAAAATTTGTTATGTTCTGTGTGTTTACGCCTATCAAAGTACACAATTTGTTTTGTTTTGTCAGGTTGTGTTCAGTACATAAATTAATGTTTAGGGGTCTTAAGGTTTAAACGCCATTTCACGAAAAGGTGAGAAAGCTCTGAAGCCACATCAACTCGCATTCGCCGCACCTTCAAACTCTACCACCCCTTCAAACTTAGCCATTCCGCATTCTTTCACCGAGCGACTCTAGTTACACAGTGGGAAGTAAGAAAAAACAGTAAGCGTGACTTTTTCTTACCACTGCTAGAGGTATTCAAGTATTTTTCTGCCTTTAAAAAAAAACACACAACTTCTATTGTTACGTTGTTCATCTCACACAAAGGCGGCTCATGAGTCTTTTTTTTAGGTTGTTTCATCCGAAAATTTTACCTCGTTTTTACAAGGTCAAAATAACTAACAAACAAAATATCATTGCGCTTAAAATTGGTTTTATTATGTCATACTCAATCTATTGTACAAATCGGTTGTTCTAAAATTAACTATATAATTAAAAGGAAACATGTCATTTTAATGAGCCTTGGAAGACTATCTTAGCATTTGAAGCATTGGAAACGACACTTCTTCAACCATGGATATCCTCCATTGGCAGAGTGTCGAAAGGCAAGACGTCTACAAATGTCACGCAAGGTTATGCGACGTCCAAAACATTTTTTCACAATTTGGTGGGTCATCACAGATTGTACACCGTAACAGCCGTCACGGGCAGTGTCGACTTGTACAATCGTCACACCCTTAAGTGACAACTTTGTTAAGCGTACGGCCCCATGTGGCTAAGTACGGGTATTTTTCCATCGTTTTCCTTTAAAACTTAGCGCAGTACTGCTTAAGTTGCGACCGTATGAAAAAATCGCCAATTTGTAGAGTACAGTTTGCGTCATCGTCAAACTTAGGATGTACGAAAATTTGTCGTCTTGTATTTTTTCGACCCATTGTCACCTCATCTTCAAACTTATCATAAACCACATCAGCAATGTGATTTATACAAAGTATAACCGTTTACGCAAATAGGAAAACATATTCCCATGTGTGAAAAGTTTTCAAAAGTTTTGACGACTGAAAAAAGTACAGGGATGTTCGTTTTTGTCCGCCTGCACCTTATACGGTTTTTTTGAAGGGGTCTCGATGGTGTAGTGTCATTTCACGTAAAGGTGACAAATTTGCGAAGGTGAAAAATTTGCGAAATCATGGCGGTCGGACAGGAGAGGTTTACGCAAAGGCATGTTGTACACCAAAATACTTTATCAAAGTACCGATTACATGGGGACACCCCTTGAGGATACTTTCGCATGTGACCGAAACTTTATTCTTGTAACTTTGTTTTTAGCAAAGATTTTCCGCACTACTTTTATAGCATTTGTATGTAAAGAAATGAAATCGTTACTTTAGATTGTGACGGATGTAGACATGGGTGTAATTTGTGACGGTTGTAGACGACTACAAATTCCGCGACAATTGATGACGTTTACATAATAACGACGGTTGTAGACGTCTAGCTACTTGTGACATTGTAGATGTTTAGGGTTTGTGACATTTTGACGTCACACTCAAATTATGATAGCGTCAACGTCACAAATTCTAAAACCTTATTCCATGGTTTCTCGATTTTATTTTTTAGTCTTTTCTCACTCTACTTGCCATCAAAATACGTCCAAAGATAGTAAAAAGAACTCGTTTTTAAAGATCTTTCATTTGATACCATTATTGACGTTTTTCATTGCAAGAATTGTGAGATAGACGCGGTACACCGCCAATCGCTATTAGCGTTGTGTACGCTAATCCCGTCCCGCTTTTTTTTTTTTATTCTCAAATAGAATTATCCACACTATTTAAAAAAAGCCCTAATTCCTAATTAGAGTAATCGATTTCTTCCAAAATTTCCAAATTCCCAATTAGCGTACACCACGCTAAATAATAGTATACGCGCTAATCAAACGTACACGCTAATAGCGATTGGCGGTGTAGTGGGAGAGGGAGAGAGAGAGAGGCGCTTCCACAGAGTTCGCTTTTGCGAAATGGCGTCCGTTGGTCGAGACCCCCTCCACGGCCCCTGTACGGGAAAAAAGCGCACGGAAAAAAGTCACGCACATGCTGGAAAGGTGCAGTGATACTCCGCGCACAAAAATTTTCAAAAACTTTCGGCACGTGCAACAGCATCTGCCTATTCGCTCACCTCATGGAATTTCATTTAAAATCACCTCGCGAGGTGATTTTATGTAAAGTTTGAACATGAGCGGAAGGACGCGAAAGTGGGGTCGAAATGCGCTAGACGACAAATTGCATCGCGCTAGATGACAAACTTCAGTACATATAAAGTTTCAAGTTAACGCAACTTGTACGGTGGTAATTTCATTTTTTTGGTATGGATGCGGATTTTCTCGTATGGAGGAAAACGACAGAAAATAACTGTATCTTTAGCACATGCGAAAGTACCCTAAGTTCTAACCTAACTTCCCGGAACCGTACTATCTGATTTTTTTGCGTAAAGTATAAGGAAACGTATAATACTCGTACTATATACGCGCGTACCATTTTGCAACATTAAACATACGATTTGACCATTCTGGTGGAATTCGCAGAGAATCAGGAGAAAATCGAAATCATGTTTGACTTTCAATCGCCAAAGGCGTTGGGCTGTTTTTTCCCCTTTCCTGTCACGCAATCAACACTATCTACAAACTTGGAGTGATTTGTCTCTTTCGAAGACGCTTCTCCACTCCTGAGTTGACCAAGGCAGTATATTTTGTTTTTTCTGGACCTGAGACAGGTAAAACTGACGAAAAGAACATATCGACCTCTACGACAAATTTAATTATGCAGCTTGCAGGCGTTTTTCCGATGAGACCGTACATATCTCTGCCGTGACATGGCCGTCGGGTGGCAATCCGTACTTGTTTGAAATTCAGATTCTTTGACATGCAGGCTCCCGGACGTTGACATGACAGTTTTGTCCTTTGTTCAGCTGAGCCTATCTTACCATATGCCTGTACGGACTGTACGAATATGCTCGTGGTGGCTTTTCAGATGACCGCAAGCGACCGACGTGGGATTGTCGCTTTTGCTTTCATCAGAGACAAACGTGGCGGCGGAAGTGAGGCTGTCGTTTCTGCTTTCCCTACAGACAAAAAGGCACGTTACGGTACGGTTGGTGAAGTAAGATTTTCCAGCTTCATTTTCAAAATCCTGCAGAACCAATCGTTGTATGCCACATCAGCAAAGAAGTCAAAGTCAGTCTGATTGTGTGCACGACGGCCATAATATTCCAAAATCTGAGAATCTTTTTCAGATCGTACAAATTCGTACAAATCCAAAAATTGAGAATCTTGCTCTGTAACGCACCGTACAGTTGAGGTCACCAGTTTGTCCACCGTGGCACCATATGAACTGTATGACGTACGTATCGACCCCTGTACAGAACTAATATTGCTGACGTGTCATTACCATGTGTCATCTAATGTACGGCATTCTCGCAGTTACTATTGCCGTTGGAGTGACGTGACGGTGTTCCTCTCTCCGACCTACTCCAGCTGTCACGAAACGAGAAGTAAAATCTGGAATTTTGATATCTTCAAGTTCAAATGTGTTTTTAAAGTGCGTACTTTATGATAAAGTTCGTACTGTACGTAAAAGTGCAAAATTGTAATATTTCGTGCAGTTTTTACTTTGGTGCAGAAGTGAAGGTGTTTACTAATTTGATATATGGTGTGGTCTAGAATCTATTTATTCTAGAATCTTTTTATTTATCTATACATTTATGTCTGTACCTATGTGTTTTTTTTTTTTTTTTTATGCATTTATGTATTTATGGATTATGTAAATATGCATTTATGTAAATATTAAAATGTTTTTACTGTAAATTGGTTTTTTTCCAAAACTTCTCTGAAATACTAATCAGCTCAATGGGAAAAAAAAAGAGGGGATTTCTAAAAATTGAGGTTAGATATTAGAAGCTGTTTAGTTTTGTAATAAGTAGTCTTTACATGTTCGTTTTTAACCTTCTTTTTTTGATTTTTTTTCTTTTTTTACATCTTAGTTTTTGCGATTGTCCGACTTGTGTTTGTTAAATTTTTCAATTTTTTCAAAAAGAAAAGATAAAATTTTGAAAAACGATGCACAGTTTTTGCACAATACTCCAAAGACATAAAATTTCAAATCCATAAAACAATTCAAATCCCAAAAAAAAGAACAGCAAAAATAGGATAAAATAATAATAAAGAAAGAAATAAAAAAATAAATCAAATCAACCCATATCCATATAAAGCAATCTCTGCAGCTTGAAGGAAACTCAAAAAACAAAAAACAAAAAACAAAAAACAAAAAAAAGGGGAGAGAATGTACACAACAATTGCCCAGTTTTGCATTTAATCACAAAATAATACAAAACAAGTATTCATCCGAAATTCGGCGATTCTAGAAACCCATTTGAACTCTAAAACTAATTGCTATTTTCTTAAAAATTATACCTTCTTCTCTCCCTTTTCTCCAAAACCAGAAAATCTAAAACCTTCGAGTTGTCTTCGACACCGAAAAAGGGAAAGAAAACTAAATAAAGAAAAAAAAAAAAAGGGAAGGAAAAAACGGAGAAAAAATAAACAAGCGGCGTAAAAACACCAAAAAAGAAAAAAAAAGAAAAAAACCCAAAAAAGAAGGAAATCTTGTTCCTAAGTTTCTTCTACCTTAAAATTTCTTACAAATAAAATTCTCACTTTCCAGGAAAAAATCAACTATTGTTTTAGAAATCGTCGACTTTCGTTTTTCTTCCTTCAATACGTTTTCCTCCAAACTTTCTAAAAAACTGCCACCTGTCAACACTATTTGAATTTTTTTCTACAAAAAGGATAAGCAGTTTCGTTAGTGAAAAAAAAAAAAGAGGGAAAAAGAAAACCTGAAAAAGGCTCCGGAAGCACTCCGGGCAGCCATAAAAATTTTCTGACTCTGACCAGAAATTTTGGACTTCTAAAAGAGTGGGGGGACTTTCAAAAAAGTTTGTATTTACCTTACTTTCTACTATTGCCCCTCTCACTCTCACACTCCCTCTCCCTCCTCCCCACCTCTCTCCCCCTCTCTCCATCTACCTTTCTCTCTCTCTGTACATGTACAAATTATCTAAAATCTGAAAAAGGAAAGCTCAATTCTTTTCACAGTATACTCGAATTTGGTGCCCCAAAATATGAAAAATATGCCCAAAAAAAATTCACAGGAAATGATATTATGGGATTTTCCCCTTTAGTCTTCATCTCTAATCCCAAAACGCCATTTCCCCAAAAACCCCATTTTCTCTAAAACTCCATGGTTCTTTAAAATGTAATTTTTTTCCTTCCAGACTTTCCCCCAAATGCTTTACCTTTCAGGTGCATTGCACTTATTCTCTCCCTCTCTCCCTCTTCCCCTTCCCTTCTTCCCTCCTCTCTCTCCTCTCTCTCCCTCTCTCTCCCTCTCTCCTCCAGCAATGCATTTGGTGAGCTTGTTCACACATTCATTTTAGAGAATTCATTCCAATCAAGAAACCTCCTCTCTCCCTCCACCTCCCCCCTCCTCCCCTCCTCCCTCTCTCCCTCCATTCCCTTCTCCCTCCCTCTCCTCTCCCCCCACTCTTCCCTCTTCACTCCCTCCCTCTCTCCCCACCTCACTCTCCCTCTTCCCCCTTCTCTCACGAAGACACCGCCTCTCTCTCCCTCTCCCTCCCTCCCTCCGGCCTCCTCCTCGAAAGACACCTCCCCAGAATCGCCCCCGAGTAACACGTGGCAGCTGCTGAGACCCTCCAGAGACAGGCCCCTATCACCCCCCCCAAGAGGGAGGGGGGGGGAGAGGTAAGCGAGGGAGGAGAGGGAGAGGCAGAAGACACCTTGGCCTTTTTCTCATTTGTCAGTTTCTGGTTTTTGTCTTCTTCTACGTCGTCCATTTCCGCTCCTCCTACCCCTCCCCCCCCTCCGTCCGAATCCGTATCGCTTATCTCCTCTCCGTACACTCCTCCCAGTACGGATTTCGGGGACCCCGCCCTCAGCTTCAGAAACGACAAAGAATCTTTCGGCGCCGAATGTACTTTCGGGGGACACATGATTCCCGGTAGTACGGACTGTACGGCTTGTATAGATTGTACGGACAGATCGAATTCGGACAGGTCGGTTTCGTCCGTACAGGGGGAAACGCTTTCCTTCGTCTTCTTCTGTACGGATTCGGATTCGGACTCCGACTCCGTGCCGGGCATGCTGACACGTGGCGCCGCGGGAGAAGTGACACGCGGCACGTAGGGGGGAGGGGAGGGGGGGGAGGGAGGGAGGAGGAGAGACCCCAGCGTGGCGGTGAAGTAAGAAATGGCGGAGCCTTTGGAAGCCAGAGGAGGAGAGGGAGAGGTAGAGTAGTCGTAGTCGGGAGGGGAGAGAGAGAGAGAAAGAGGGTCGGTCACAGAACCCGGGGCGAAAAACCCCTCAGCACCTTTCTTGTACGGACTGTACGGAGCCGTACTGTAACTGTTCCGGATCCAGGGGTGCTGCAGAATCTCCGTGGCCGTGGGCCTCGCCCGGGGGTCCAGGGAGAGCATAGACCTTATGAGCGACTTGGCCAGTACGGACACCGAGGGCCAGGGGGTGTGGGCGAACGTGAGCTTGCCGCGTTTGATGGCCTTGTAGAGCTTGGCGTCGGTTTTTCCGGCGAACGGAAACTCCCCACTGAGCATGACATAGAGCACGACCCCCAGGGACCAGACGTCGGCTTCGCGGCCGTACCACGTCTGGGAGAGGACTTCCGGTGCCACGTAGTACGGGGAGCCCGCGAAGCCGGAAGCTTCCTGGAAGGGCCCCAGGAACATGGCGAGGCCGAAGTCGGCGAGCTTCACGGTGCACAGCTCGGAGGGGGAGGAGGAGGAGTTGCTGACGTCAGCGGAGGAGGTTTTGGGGGTGATGGGAGCGTCGGATTTGTGGGATTTGGCCGAATTTGTGTCGTTTTTGTCCGTATCTGTGGGAGGAGGAGGAGGAGAAGTTGAGTCCATTTTTTGTCTGTTGTTGCTGCTGTTGTTTTTTCTGGAGGAGGGCGAGACGAGGAGGATGTTCTCGGGTTTCAAGTCTCGGTGCATCACGCCCTTCGCGTGACAACAGGCGACGCTTTCCGCGATTTGCGCCACGATATGCGCCGCCCCCATCTCCGAAAACGGCCCCCTCTTCACCACCTCGTCGAACAAGTCCCCCCCCTCGCAGAGTTCCATTATAATGTGGACGTTCTCGGCGTCCTCGAACACTCCGCGCAAGCCGACAACGTTGGGGTGACCGTTGAGTCGCCGCATCACGGCGACCTCGAGGCGTACGTCATCAAAATCGTCCTCATCCTCGAGATTCGCCTTCCGTATCGACTTGCACGCGAGCTGTTCGCCCGTGTTGCGGTCCGTACATTGCCGTACGACTCCGGAAAATCCGGTGCCGAGTTCTTTGCCGAGGGAGAAGTGGTCCTGGACGTTGTCGGTGGGGTGGAGGAGGACGCTCGAATTCGGTACTCCGCGCTTGTACCACATGGCGACAAAGGAGAGATTTTGGGGGGAATTTTGACTTTTGCGAGGTATCCGTTTTTTTTGGGATAATTTCTTGGGATCAGTGGGTAGAGGGCATGGAGGAGAGGAGGAGAGAGGAGGTGGGGAGGGAGGGGAGGACGAGAGAGGGAGAGAGGGAGGGAGAGGGAGAGGGAAGGGAGGGAGAACGGTGTTAAGGGAGATGAGTGAGTGGCGTTCTTCTTTGAAGGGAGTGCTTTGTGTTTGGGAGCGTGGTACGAAAGTACAAGTGTACGGATGTGTATTTTTTGAACGTGGAAGGGTTCGGATGCCGGGCGGTGGATGGGTCATGGAGGTGGTCGGAGGCGGCAGCCAATGGGAGGGCGCCGACGCGGCCCGTAAAACTGCATGTCGTCGACAGCAACGGACGGAAGGGTGTACGGAATGATAGTGTACGAAAGGTTATGCTGTACTTTTGTTTCGCACGGTATTTCAAGATCGACATGGCAATTTGGAGACGATGGGATTTTGCTTCCTCGTTTCTTGGCGGGTGGTCGGTGCGGGATGCGTTACGTCACTCTAGCGCGGAAACTGTAGAAGATCGCGTGCGCTTTTAGCTGATTGCGCCACGTCAGCACGGCTGGTTTTGTACCGCGGGCGGTACGTGCGTCACACAGTCCCCGAGAAGTCGGAAGTTCGTACACTTTTGAGATCCGTAGAGTTCTTGACTTTTTGTCTTTTGTCCTTCCTTTTTGGCATGTCTGCAAGGCTGAAAGCGAGGATATTACCGTACGTTATTGTACTGTATTGTGTGACATTTGGTAGTGCCATGTCAGCACGCCAGCACTCATCGTTGACGTACGGTATCCAGTTTCTTCTATGTTGAGTCGCGAACGATATTAAGTAATATCGCGATTTCAGTATATCGATTCGTTAACGGGCTGCACTGATCAGTACACCGCGAATCGCTATTGGCGTTAATCACGCTAATTCGGCGCCCCTAAAATTTTACCCAAATTCTCAAATAGAGTGACTTAAAAAAAACCTAGAAACCAAAATAGAGTGACTGATTTCCTTGGAAATCCCCAAATTCCCAATTAGCGTTAATCACACTAATTGTTCATTCACACTAAATATTTGTTAACGCTAATAGCAATTCGCGGTGTACGTGTATCTAAGATCGTACATAAATAAGTACATCGGAAATCTCGATCAAGCACTTGATTGGGCGAAGATTCTGCGTACGAAAAATATAAATGCAGGTTTAAAGTCTTGACTGATGTTTATCCAGGAGAAAATGACGCTCTGCGATACAGGGGCAAAAAAACAGGCTGCGATATTCGGTCACAGCAAAAAAAAAAGTGTATAGTACGATATCAAAAATATTTTTTGCAATAATCTTATAGGATACGATTCTATTTGTACGACATTTTCTATTACGGAAACTGTTTAGATTTTAGTAAATTGCCAACCGTCGAGGACAATATTGTACAGGTGTAACGTACATTCCACAGCTCTAAAGGTCCAGTATTGTTAGGGTTTTGGTAAAGAGTTTCGTCCATTCTCTGATTTCGTACGTTAAACTGATAGGAAAGTCTCGATAGTTACATCTTAGCCGTTGGAGAACCTTCATCCAACGGTGGAGTTTGGAGAGTCTCCAATAGATAGTACGTATGAAAAACTTTAGTATGCATACTTTAATGTACCGTATGTCCGTATCGTATCGGGATAAACAGTGTATCGTAAAAAAGGAGCAGCAGATGCTCATGAATTTTCACGCCGCGTTAAAACAGTGAATTGCTAATTTGCACCAATGTTTTTTTTAGTGTTGTGTATCGGTAAGGATTTGCCGATAACCGATATGGGTCTTTTTCCGGGTAGCCGATAATCAGTATATCGGTAAGGCGATATATGTACGGACTGTACAGGTAAAAGTACGGCCAGCTCACTCAACTGTACGTGTTATTCCCCCGACACGCCCTACTCACAACCCCTATCTACTAAGGTGCCCACCAATCAGATCATTTGTACAAACCGAAAGTACAGTAGTCGGCATAAGATATGTATGGCTTTAGTACGGCTCCAGTTAAAACGATGTAGCTTTCACATCCGACGCCATGGCTTTGTCCCTTTTTTCATTGGGATCCACTGGAAACTTGCCACGTGTATTTCGTACATAAAGTACAAAAAGTAAAAATATATCGGACACTCTGACCGTTCGATAACCGATAGCTAACGGTATCGGTGTCATCGCGATATTTCTTTTATCGATACACAACACCAGTTTTTTTCCCCATTTTAATAGACCTCTCCGTCCACATGTGTCCGATTTTCATTTGGCGACCGCCAATCGGAAAGTATAATCATTACCTTTTCATTACAACCGTCAGATTAAATATATGACAAGTTTGCACAAAGAAACGAAGTTTTAAGTGGCTAAAATAGTATAAAGGCCACAGTTCAAAAGTAGGCGTTTTTATGGTAGGGCTTTGGTAGGCGCACAAAACTTGGCACAAAACTCGCGTAGAGTAGGCATACTGTATGTGTGTGCGTTTGTGCACACTTTTGTACGAACGTACGAATCTGACGTATGATCATAGTACAGCGAACGCAGGTGGACGAAATTCCAGCGAACTGACACAGCGTAGGATGAGTTGTGTTATGGGCTTTTCATGTGATCTTCTTACATCGCTACTTTGATCAACGACCGTTCGATCGTCCAAATCTGACGGTTTAAATAAAAAATACCTCAAAACTCACAGATTTCAATTTTTTTGTCCGAATGTTTTTCAAAATTTAGACATGACGTTTAATTCTCAATCGATCAATGTGCAACTAAACCCTATTACTGTTTTTTTCAATTTGCCACCAATACAATATGGGTCTTAAGGTCATATTGTATGTTCTACATACAATAGGCATATTGTATGAGCCTACTTTCACCTTGTTTTGAACTATGATAAAGACCTTCGACGGCTCTAGTGATTCACGGTGTACTGTAAGGCCTGGAGTCAAATTTTATTTGCAAAAATTATACGCATGTTTTTCGTGTGCAAAATAGTTGGCTAATACGAAATGTTATATTTTACAACATGCCTCAAACCTCAATAGTGTCATGCCGCATCTCGTCGGCCACTTTCCTTGTTAATATTTAGGTTTTAAGATGAGCGGCCGTCACACTAATTTACATTTGGGTGGTATTATGGTTTCGCGGGTCCATACATACTTACGTTGCAAGTTGACCTTCCGTACATACCTGCGTTGACCGTAATTTCTGTCGACGACAAGTTTGACCGTACGACTTTCATTTCCCAAAATTTCCGCCAACGATTCATTTTCGAATTCACGTCCGTACTTAAGTTTTCTGTCGTTGATTTTGGCGTGACGTGACAAACGATTTCATATATTTATCTCGCGAAGTATGATTTCAGAATGTCGGTGGCGCGACGTACAATTTCAATCATCAGTGACGCGACGTACAATTACGAAACATTGGTGACGCGGGGTGCGATTTCGAAATGTTGGCGACGCACGCTGATTGGTGTATTTTAAGTCATGAACCCATGTACGTTCACGCATTCACATGTAGTTAAAAATGGTTTTAATCCGCGGATTGTGAATTTTGTAACGTAGGCATATGGTTCTGGTCGCTTATTGGCCAGGACCCAAACTAGTCGTAAATTGTATAGTGAAATACTCTCACGTGATTGGTTAGTTAGCAAATGTCAGTAATTAGTTATTTGGCTATTTCGTTAGTACTTAGGCGGTTACGTTAGGTTTGTACTCTCATAATTTGAGAGTACAGGAATTGGTCGAAGAGGAATTAGATCTTTCTGTCTTTTTCCTTAGTCAAATTGTCAGTTTTTTTCCTGCAAGGCTTTTTTTGCCTTAGTTTGTTCAGCGCTTAGCTTTTCTCTTTACTCATTATACTTTCTTTGTAAGCCCTACAATTTAATTCACTCGGTTTTGGCTGGAGTCCGCACGATTTCCTTTCAACAACCTCTTTTAGTGTGGATTTTGCCTACTTTTTCAGGCTGTTTCTGAACCTTTGTGGATGCCTATTGTAATTAGGGTTTGATTTGTTATTGTGTAATTTCTGTTGCGTTTGTTGAAGTTTATTTGTGGTTTGTTGTAATCCGGTTATCTCGGACTCTCTACACATTTCCCTTGTTTCCATTGCTTGATTTTTTATTATCATTTTCTGCGATTCGTTATTAGTGTGTTGGAATCCGGTTATCTCGGATTCTGTGCAGATTTTTAACGTTGCTTTCTTGTATTTTCTTGTTGCTATTTTTCATTGTTTGTTAGAATTCGGTTATTTCGGATTATCTACATATTTTCCTTGCTTGTTTTCTTGTTGTAATTTTTTGCAATCGGAGTGCCCGGATCTAGTTATCTCGGATTCTCCGCAAATTGTTATTGTTGTTTTCTTGCATTTTTCTAGTTTTGTTTTCTTTATTCGAAATCCTAGACCTAACTCCTGTAAGAAATACGCCCAGACTGTGGAGCCTAGTGGCTACCCATCGGCTTAGTATTCTTGTACTCTCAAATTATCATTCTCCTCTCTCTTGTTTTGTGTTTGAAAAAATCAAATAAATTGTAATATTTCATTTTCAGTTTTTGTTCTTGGTGTTGTCTTTTCCATTTCCAATCCAATTTACCTTTTTATTTTCAGTTTTCATTCTCAGTTTGGCGTGAGAAATTTAAAAAGAAAAATATATAAATACATTATTTACCATATAAAATCTATCTTTCCATTTCTAAATTTTCTTGCACGTACTTTTAATCCGGTTTCTTCCTTTTGATCTGGTTTTATCTTTCCATCGGTTTTAATCTTATCTCTTCTCCACTTGTAGTTTCTTTTTCATTTTTTTCTTTGAAAGAAAAATGATAAAAAAATTGATATGTATCTAAAATTTGTACCTTGAAAATACTTTTGTTTGTTTTTTCAATTTAGTTCTTTGGTGTTTTCCCTCTATCTTATTTCTGTCCCCCACCTTGTTGCCACTCTATTTTAGGTTTTTTTAGGTCTAGATTTGTGGCAGATTTTAGGGTTTGGTCCCAGATTTTAGGGTTAGTCTGCCGAATTCGGGTTTGGGATGCCGCTAACCTGATTCTAACTTGCTTTGTGACTTATAATATTTTTTCCGATACTTTTAGTCTTCCTTTCCCGGTCCCGCACCATACGGAGATCTCCGTGGCTTCACATTTTGGATTCGCTTTCAATTTTCGTTCGCAATTTGCATTGTTGAGCTGTGGTGTTTCACACGATTATTTGGAAATTGTGGGAGCGGATTGTGGAGCAGATTCACAGTTTGGAGCTCTGCAAAGCCCCAGATGCGACGACCACCTGCGGCTCACCTTTGATAATCACCAGATTATTAAAGGTGTTTTGTAAGTATTACGATGCCCTAAGGGCGCGAAGCGTGTAAAGATAGGTGGTTGACCGTTTAGAGGGTTCGCGCGTGGATTGGGTCCCATTAAACCCAATTGTATTGAGCATCTGCATTGTCCACGCTTTCCATGAATTGTCCACGCTTTCCATGCTTGCCATCTGGCCGTGAGTGGCCTTGTGTTTTTTTTGTTGTATATTTGGCGTGGAATTTTTCTGGTTAGATCTGGCCGTTGGTGGCCTTGGATAGAACTATTTTCTGCCTGTGGAACTTTAGATCTGCACCTTCGAGTGCTTGTTTAACCATTTTCTGCTTTTATAGATCTGGCCCTTTGGCCTTGCCCACTCGTTTGCAGGGTAGAGGTTTCGGTAAAAGCGACATCTTGATTAGATTTGGCCATCGCGGCCTTGCTAGAGACTATTTGAGATTGTTGCCTATGTGTTTGGTGTGGTTCTCACTTGTTGCATTTCAGATAGATTGTGTTCATCATCTCGTCGTTTTGTTTCCCTCTTCGTTTTATGCCCACGGATTAGAACAATTTTAATTTCCGTTCCGGGTCTACTCGTAGTGGTGTAGCTTTTCGCCCATCACCTGTAGACCAAATCGATCTAGCAAGTATATCTAATTTTCCTATAACTTTGTTTCCGGTATCAAGAACATCCTATGTCCGCTCCGGACTCACATCAGTCTTTTCTTTGTCCTCCGTCTCCTCTACGCTGTCTGTAGAGGAAACCAGTGACGAGAGTCTCGAGGGATCCGACTCAGGTTCCCTCTCCTTTTGGTCTTCTCCTGGTCTATTTTTTTTGTCCCACCTCCGTATACGCTGGTCGGTGACATGGCTTCCTCATCGGAGGGCCCCATGAGCAAAATGCAATTATGCTTTTCAAGGATGAAGGATACAATGTCCTTATCTCATTTATGTATGCTGTATGATACCGAAATGCGCGATTTGGCTTTTCGCTATCAGGATCGATTTGATCTTCGTGTAGCATTCTCTCTCTTTGGTCGGTACCTCAGAGGTTCAACTCTCACCTTATATTTCCGCAAGTATAATAGTATACTCGCGATGACAGAATTTTCCCCTCCTTTCGCTGGCACACCAGAGGTCATAGGACAAGTGGATATCTCATTTCAGGCCGCTTTTCATGAGGTCCTAGATGCCCAAGGTAATGTCCTAGTTCCCGCTGTCCCGAAAATTCCTCGGCAATATCCTGTCGATGCGCGTGCTGCTATCCCAGCACGATTAGGGATGACAATTTCGTTGCGAGATCCCCTTTATGTCATGTTCGACCCCCTAGAAGTGGAGTATCGAATGCAAAATCCGGATCAAGTGAAAGAACTAATGAGCTTCGAACCTAAACCGGGTGAACCGCCCACGCTTTACGTGCCCGTATGGAGACGCTACGGGAAGGCTTACCTGACTAACTGTCCGATGCGGAAGCTGTCCGAAAATTTGTTGGACAGTTTCCTGATCACTCAAAACGATTTATCCAAAGTCATCTTACGCAGACATACAACTTGAAATTTACCTTTGACCAGGCCGCCCAAATATGCGGTTGAATATGAGATGCAGTCGTGTTGGTGGGAAGCTCATGATCGATCGAAAGTTGCTTCCCCACTTCCCCCACCAAGCAACCCATGGCCCAACAATAGGCCTCCGAAGGTGCCTACCATGGGAGCTCCACCGTTTAACCCTGGAAAAAGATTATGTTTTCGTTGCGGGGAAACAGGGCATGAGGCTCGCATGTGTCCAGATAAGACGGCCATATGCAGTCACTGTTAGCAGATGGGACATTATGTCCATCGATGCCATATTAAAAACCCAGAGTTCTCATATCACAATCAAATCAAGAATGTGGGTATTCCCGCCCGTTCCGCCAAGCCGGTCACTCCGCCTAAAGAGACCGAGAAAGAATCTACCCCCCCTAGAATTTCCCGTAGAGAGAGAGAAAAGATATAGATGCAAGCTACTATGGCATCTATGATGAAAGAACAGTTTCATGGCGGAGATGAAGCCACAATTTACCGGAATGGCCCGTACGGTCGTTCATATGCCAACGTTGGCCGGTGGAACCCTTCGCGATTCCATCGTCCAACCACGAGAAGTCCCGTTTGACAAATGCTCGCCGGATCATAATCGAGTCGGAAAAATAACAAACTCTCGTATTCCACTATCTTTTGAGAAAGAACTTCTCTCTCCTCTTCCACAAACGGCTTCACCTATCGCAGCTGAAGCACTTACAATCTTGGATAGTACTATCCAAGATGCTCATCGCGTCAAAGAACGGTTGAGCATCCTTTCGGCCATGATTGAGGACGTGCCCAAGGCCTCTCCTATTTCGGGTGAGGTCCTTGCAGCCGCCGCTTTACGCGCGTTGCAACTGAATCGCAATCTGACGGCAATCTAGCAATTTCAGCGAACAAACGTAGCACGTTAGATCCTCATATCAGCTTTCTTCATAACAGCCGACACTCATTCACAGTGAATGGTGTAGCACCTTCCCTCCCTCTCATTGACACCGAAGCCAAACGCGTGATCCTCGGATCCGGATTTGCGTTGAAGCTTAGCCTCACGGTAGACAAGCTGCAACCCACAACCACACGGTTACTAACTTCAGCTGGTACCACAGAGCAGGTCCTTGGAATCACCAAGGACCCCCTCGTGTTTCGGTTTCAAACAGAAACCAAAACTGAATTTTCTGAAATTTCTTCACATGCGCACGTTACTAAGCGTAGCGATTACGAATGTTTGGTTGGCCATGAACGTTATATTTCGGGTTGGCGGCGGTATAGATATGCACGACTAGATATTCTCTTACAAACCCAATTACTTTCCTGAGCCGAAGATTTGCCTTCCACTTATTTCGACACGGAAGCCTTTGCCTATCATGGCTCATTCAGCAACAGCACTTCCGGCTTGTGCTGGTATAACCATATTTGATACTAACATCTCTCTATGCATTCTCAAGATTGTCAAGATGGCTTCTAATGGGATGTTGAGTCCACAAGGTGCAGATTACATGGCTATTAAGGAGCATGCTAAGATGGTTGCTTCACATTATTTGCAAGATTTTTCGCAAGACGTGGAATCCAAGCGGATACTCATTACAAAGGAAACTTGTGATTCACATCTTTGCAGGCTTCCGGCTGTGTTGGCCAACTCCTCCGCAGGCTAAGGAGCCGGGGGGGGGAATTAATGATCTCTCTTTCGGCTTCCCACTCACCTTCCTTTTATCCCTTCTACTTGTTATTTCTTTTTCATATTGTCATGTACATTTTTGCTTTGTAATGTAATTCCTTTGCTTGAGGATTTTCATTGCTCGTTTGTTTCACCTTTCGGTACAGCTGGTTGGGTTACATGTTTTTTGGTTCAATTTGACAAATGCACGACGACTGTCATGTCGCATCTTGTCGACCACTTTCCTTGTTAATATTTTGGTTTTAGGATGAACGGCTGCCACACTAATTTGTATTTGGATGTTATTATGGTTTCGCACGTCCGCACATTCCAAGTTTGACCGTTGGTACATACCTACGTTGATCGTAATTTCCGCCGGCGACGAGTAGGACCGTACAACTTTCATTTCCCGGAATTCTCACTGATGAGTCATTTTTGACTTCACTCCGTACTTAAGTTTTCTGTCGCAAATTTTGGCGTGAACCGACAGACAAATTTCGATCAAAGCGACGCCGAGAATCTCGCGGGTATTAGGGAGATATATTTTCGCGCGAACGGCGGCGTCTGTACTTTTGATTTCCATCGCAGGTTTTGGCCTGGCGCGATGTAAAATTTTGAGACACTTATTCCGCGATGTATGACTTTGGGATGTCGGTGATGTGACGTACGTTTTCAAATGTTGGTGACGCGGTGTACGATTGCGAAACATTGGCGATGCAACATGCAATTTCTAAATGTTGGCGACGCACGCTGATTGGTGTATTTTAAGTCGTGAACCCATATAGGTTCACGCATTCACATGTAGTTAGGAAGGGTTTTAATCTGCGGATTGTGAATTTTTTAACGTAGGCATATGGTTCTGGTCGCTTATTGGCCAGGACCCAAAATAGTCACAAATTGTACAGTGAAATACTCTCACATGATGGGTTAGTTAACAAATGTCAGAAATTAGTACTTTGGCTGTTTCGTTGTTACTTAGGCTATTGCTTTAGGTTTTGGACTCTCATAATTTGAGAGTACAGGAATTGGTCGAAGAGGACTTAGATCTTTTTGTCTTTTCCCCTTGTCTTTTTCCTTAGTCTAATTGTCAGTTTTTTCCCTGCAAGGCTTTTTCTGCCTTAGTTTGTTCAGCACTTAGCTTTTCTATTTACTCATTATACTTTCATTGTAAGCCCTACAAGTTAATTCACTCGTTTTCGGCTGGAGTTCCCACGGTTTCCCTTCAACAACATCTTTTTGTGTGGAATGTGCATACTTTCTCAGGTTGTTTCTGAACCTTTGTGGATGCCTTTTGTGAATTAGGGTTTGATTTGTTATTGCGTAATTTCTGCTCCCTTTTTTGAAGTTTATTTGTGGTTTGATAGAATCCAGCTATCTCAGACTCTTGGGCTAACAATAATATATTGTAATGAACAACGTTTATTATTACCTTCACAAAAACAATAGAATTAAACCCTCAATTATGTTTGCAACACAAATTTGTGTTTGAGTTAACAACAGAAATACTAACGAATAAAGTTTATTATTAACACACACAATGAGAGTTAGAAAAAACCCTAAACCATATTTCTATCACAAATTTGAGTTTGCGCTAACAAAGATATTTGCAACAAACAACTTTAATTGTTAGCTCTCACAAAAAGAGGTAATATTAACTCCAAAACATGTTTGTAACGCCACTTTGTGTTTGCGCTAACAACAATATTAGTAACAAACACTTTATATTATTAACGCTCACAAAAATTGTTCAAATAAACTCGCAACCATGTTAATAACTCAAATTTGTGTTTGCACTATCAATATTATCTTGTAACGAACAACGTTTATTATTACCCTCCCAAAAATAGTAAAACAAAACCCTCAACTATGTTTGCAATATGAATTTGTGTTTGCGTTAGCAACAAAAATATTAACTTATAAATTTTATTGTTAACGCACACAAAGAGAGTCAGAAAACCCCCTAAATTTGTTGTTCTACAACCAAAATTGCAAGAGGAGAACCAGCGGTCGTATTGGAAGTAGACATGGAAAATAACAGAAACTATCAAGCACCTATTCAACATCCAACTTTCAGCTTACACAAAATATGACTCAAAATGCGAATATGCCTCAAATTTCCTACAATGATACAAAAAGAGTAAACTGACAATTCCCAAAATTGCATCCCAAATGACCTTACAAACCATAATATATGACTCCTGGAAGTTTCCCAGAGTCCACTCTTGAAATGTCATAATCCCAACACTAGATGATACAAAATTGTCTAAGTCCTAAACTATATACTCAGAGTGAGTTTCTACAGGTCACACTAATACGGGTGACTATACCATAATACTATCCTGACTTACGACAAAGTATCCAACCTGTACTTTTTTGTACCGTGAGTACCCCTAAAATCCTAGTTATTATTTTCCAAAATCCTAATTAATAAAACATTATTTTTTATTACACTAAACTACAAAACAATGTTATTCAAATATTTTCAGATGGCAAACAGTACAATAAAGGTTCTAGGTGCTTAGTCATGGTGGTCGCTAAAGTCAAGCTGACTGTCGTAGTGTAGTACGAAGCACCTAAGTGCTTCGTTACTTGTGGTCCCACGTGAATCATGCTTCGTCACTTGTGGTCCCACTTGCATCACACTTATGGTCATAGGTGAATCGCGTCCGTCAACACGACTTGAAATCAATGATCATAAAACATACCGTACCAAACAATTCTGAAATATCCGAAGGTTTTTAATCAATAATCATAGAAATGTCCCGTAGCATACAATTCCAAAATATCCGTATGATTCAAAAAATACCGTACCAAAAAATTTCTGAAGTATCCGCACCACATTCGTTCCGTTTGATCCGGCGATTCCAATTGTCTACTGCGTGACGCGTGTCAGTCGCCTCTCCGTAAAACCTGCAAAGGTACAATTCACTCTACTGTTCTTTTGCTACTGTAATACTAATAAAGGTAAGTATTACATAAACTACTTAGAAATACTCTAAGTCATTTTGGTCTCCTCCCACAACCTTAACTGCTGAATATAATGATTTTATTTTCAACACTCCTATAAATATTTAGACTTAGTTACTCACTTAGTCCAATAGCCTCTCTGCAAAATTGCAACTTAGGAGTAGGAAGGGCTTTAGTTAACATGTCAGCCACCATCTCCTCATCCGGTAAATAACACAATTTAATCAGTTTTGCAAGCACTTTTTCCCTGACAAAGTTAAGTCTAACATCCATGTGTTTGCTTTTAAGATGATGATTAGGTTAGAGGCAATGGAAATGGCTGCTTGGTTGTCACACCAGATAGACTGAGGACCTCTTTGCATATACCAATGTTCTTGCAAAATAGACTTAACCCATAAGAGCTCATTGAGGGCAGAAATTGTTGCCATGTATTTTGACTCCATTGTGGATGTGTTCTTTTTGGAAAGCTTTCAATCTCAACAATTTAGTAGGACGGTGGAAATATAGATCTATAGGGACACGCGTCGTCGTCTGAAACAGAGTGCAGGGTTTGGATTGGTACCGACACCAGGATGTACGTGTCACAGATAGAGTGGAACAACGCACCTGCGTCGCAGACAGGACAAGCGCTGCTGCGGTAATCTTTGATACGATCTGTAAGGACAACACAAATGCGATGCAACGAGACAAAACGCAGCTGCGGCTAGTTTGGTATAGGACAAACGCAGCTACGATGAAGCTACATATATTTGAATATGATTGAGAATTGAACTGTACAGCTACGGTTGATATGACTCAAGCCAACAGACGAGATTCATAAGGGGATAAACAAGTGACTTGCTGACAAGTGCTCTGCAACAGCCGGATAGATGTATCCAAACAAGTGTCACTAAGCCGGTAACAAATATTTGAACAAATCACCTGTATAGGATTCTCAATAATATTCATTGTTCAATGATAAATTAGTTATAGCGTGATTAGGAGCACTTGACCTTAGTGGAAGTTTAGTTCTTTGGACGTATCTCTTAGGGACACTTGTATTGGCGGTATAGCACTATGAAGTAGGACAACTGAGTGTAGAGTATAAAACTTAGGACGAACAACATTTTAAGTAGCCAGACTTCCAGACTGTGTAAACTGCAAACTGTTTTTGGGAAACTTCTGAGTTGCATATCTTCGTGTATGTTGGATTAATTGTGCTAAAACTTTGGGAGTTGTCTTTGGGATACACTATACTGTGGTATAGTTTGAAGCAGTTTTACATTTTTTTCAACCTTATTGAGCGGTAGAAAGCAACTGTTGGGTAGGTTTCTTGGTAAGTTTCTGTGGGTGAATTATGTTTACTTCTACTACTACTGCTGCTGCTGCTCCACCTGCTCCAGTGGTCGTAGAACAACATGATTGAGCTGTAATCTTTTGTAGTTTGCTACTCCAGCAGCAAGTTCGGTCTCCAATCTTAAGAACAAAACCGGTTGTAGATTTTTGGCTTGGCATGTCCCCATAGCTAGTGTCGCTCCACGTTTGTATTTTCACTTCTCCTCCCCCGAGTACAAGCTTAAGATTTCGAGTACCTACATGATATCTCAACACCTTTTTTTGCTGCTTCCCAGTCTATCTTTTTAGGATTCTGTAGACTTCTACTCAAGACCCCCACAGCTCTTGCGATATCAGGTCTCATACAGTTCATAAAGTATATAAGACTTTTAACTACCAGTCTATATGGCTTTGAAACCATAAACTCCCATCCCTTGACTCTCGACTCTCACATACCATAATACCTGAATCTAAATCCCTTCTCTCCAATTTCTGTGTGAATTCTATGAGAGTTGTAGATCCCTTTACATCTTCCATTTCAAATCTTTCCAGCATGTTACCTATTGCTTCAACATAATCATCCATTTGTCTTTGTATCTTTCTACGTGTATTTTTAAGATGTACTTGGCCTCACCGAGGTCTTTCATCTCGAACCTATACCTTAAAGCCGCTTTAATGCCGTTTATTTCATCCATCGACTAACTTATTAATAATAAATCATCAACATATACAACAATGTATAGTATCCCATCCTCCCCTTGTAAGACACATACAGAATGATCTAAGCCAATTCTCTTAAAACCTAGCCCAGTCATAAACTCATCTAACTTCAAATTCCATTGACGCGGGGCTTGTTTTAGCCTATACAAAGATTTCATCAATTTACACACTAATTCTTCCATCCCTATTTAACATACATTTTAGGTTGCTTCATTTAAATGGTTTCTTCTAATTCTCCATGCAACAAGGCCGTTTTAACATCCATTTGATGCATTTCCATATTCTCTATAGCCGGTAGACTTAGCAAAATTCTGACAGTGGGAAATCTGACAACTAGAGAGAAGGTTTCTTCAAAGTCGATACCTACTTTTTGATTGTACCCTTTAGCCACTAATCTGGCCTTATACCTTTCAATGGTGTTGTTCGAGTTGAGCTTCATCTTGAATACACATTTGCTGCCGATGGCTTCTTTGCCCGGAGGAAGATCCACCAGCTCCCATGTCTACCCCCATTAATAATAGACTTCATTTCATCGTTTCCCGTCTCGATCCAGTGATTTCTCTCAGGTGACGAAAAGGCCTCCTAAATAGTTAGAGCCTCCTCTGTAGTTGTAGAAAAAGCAAAGTGAGAGCTTGCTTGCAAACAACAGCTAGATCTTTTTCCCCCAAAAAATTATGAGGCTGAAATCATCGGCAGCATCTTATTTTTTTGTTTTGTTTGAACCGTGACTTGAGCTACTACGGATTATGTATTATTTCCTTCCGCTTGAGTTGTAACTTGTGGTGAAGTATCCTGTGAAGGCACCAAAGGAACTGCGATAAAAGGTGACCCAATTGCTTATGGAAAGTAGACTCGCTGCGAATGGTTAAAAATAACATATTACTGCTTTTCCTTTGCCAGTGGATCTGGCACTGTAAATAAGTCAACCGAATCCTCTTCATCTTTAATCTGGATATTCTTAGAGATAATCAATTTTTGTTTATCAAATAAAAAAACTCTATATCCTTTCACATTATCATCATACTCTATGAAAATCCTAGGTAAGCCCTTAGCCTCCATTTTCCATCTATCTTGTGTAGTGTCTAGAAACCACTTGTTGCCAAAGATCTTAAAGTGACTAACATCAGGTTTTTCTCTTTTCCAAAGTTGTTAAGGTGTAGTGCTAACAGATCTACAAGCAATTCTATTGTTAATATAACAGCACAATTACGTGCTTCAGCCTAGAATCTTAAATCAAGCCTTTTATATGCATGCAAGGACCGAGCACTCTCCATCACTGTCCTACTTAATCTCTCATAAACACCATTCTCATCAGGTGTATATAGAACTGTAAGATTGTTCTTCGAATTCCTTTGATGTGTATTCTCCCCCATTGTCTGATCTCAGCACCAAGATTGGAACCCTCTAAGCTTTTCGGCCCAAGCCTTGTAGTGTTTGAAGTGAGTAAACACTTCAGTTTTATGTTGCATAAAGTAAACTTTGGTGTATCTCCAGTAGTCATCTTTGCACGTGACCATATAGTGGACTCCTCTAGCCGAAGCCACTTGCGAAAGACCGAGAACATCATAATGTATTAGCTGCAAAACTTTTTCTCATCTGTGGTCTGTTTCTTGTGGAAATGGCAATCTGTGGATCTTGCCAAATGAACAACCATCACATGATTTAATAGGATAAGAAGTGAGAGAAACTCCATCAACCTTTCTTGAATTCACCATTTTCTTGAGATTATCATAATTCATATGTCCTAATCTCTTATGCCACAACTCATTATCATATTGGACACTAGAGTAGAGAACTTCATTTTCCTTAGAATCAGCCATGTCCATCCGGTACATTTTGTTAGCATCTCTAGTTTGTGTTACTGCTACTTTTCTTTTCTTGCTCACAACCTGTCTACTTCCTTTCAAAATGACATCAAAGCCTTTGCTCTCCACTAATGATGTAGAGAAAAGATTATTTTTAAAGTGTAGAACATACAAAATATTGTGAATGGTTCTTTCTAACCACTTTCCCCCCATATCTACCATTAAATATACATCACCTTGAGCTGAGGTTTGAACACTCATCCCACAAGCATAATGTATACTCTTTAGAGGCGTTTGCTGCAAAATTGTAAAAGCCGCTCTCTTCCTACACATGTGTGCCGATGCTCCCGTGTTCATGATCCATCTTGCATCCTTGGGACCCTCCGTTGGTGCTGCCATAGCATATAAATGCACTTCCTCTTGCTCATTGAAGCTCAGAGACTCGTCTGCATCGATTGCAGAAGCTAAAAAGAGAGCATTTCCAAAAAAGCCTTTGTGATATTGGTTTTGCTGCCAACCCGGCCTGTATAAACCTGTCCCATTAGCCTTTTTCAGCTTAGGATAGTGCCTATATCCATGACCCTTCTTAGAACAGTTAAAACAAGCAGTAGAAGATTGTCAATTTCGCTTCTGATTAAAGTGATTGTGATTACACTGATTCCTATTCTGATTAAACTAAGCTCTTTTGTCAAAGTTTGTCGCAAAAGCTTCAACATTTCCTTCCCCTTCAAGGAGTTTAGTATTAGACTCTTCCTCCAATATAAGATTATATGCTAGTTGAAATGATTAACTAGTTTTATTATAACTCTTTAACTAAGCAGACACACTTTTCATGCTAATAGAAAGTCCTCTGATAAGCAGAGCTAGAAAATGACCCCCCAGCAGAAAAGTGTGTATCAATAAGTGCACGAAAGTTGTCACAATACTTGACCATAGTTCCCCCCGAGTATTTGTATCCCCAAATTTTTCCAGCCACCAAGAGCTCTTTTTGGACATTGCTTTCTAAAAAGCAGATTTTAGTGATGTCCAAATCTCGTTCGCCTTCTTCATTTTCAGGCGAGACATGCCTCATTTTCTGAAATACAAATAATTAGATTTTTTCTTGCCATTGAATTCTTTTTCGCCCAACTCGGATCTGTTTCATCAAGGGATCCATCCAACACCCCCAATAAGTCAGCTGTTTCAAAGAAATATTATACCATCACTGCACCGTACGCATACTTTTGGCCATTGAAGATAGGAATTCTTGACAAAAGGCCCATAACATGTTAATCTACAACCATAGTTGCAGGAGGAGAACTAACGGTGAGTAGTGGAAGAAGACATGGAAAACAACAGAAACTATCAAACACCTACTCAACAGCCAACTTTTAGCTTACACAAAATATGACTCAAGAACGAATATGCCTCAAATTTTCCATAGTGACACAAAACAATGTAAGTTGACAATTCCCAAAATTGCAGCTCAAATGACTTAGTAAACCATAAGATATGACTCCTGGAAGTTTCCCAGAGTCCACTCTTGAAATGTGATAATCCCAACACTAGATAATACAAAATTGTCTAAGTCTTAAACTATACACTCACAGTGAGTATCTACTGGTCACACTAATACGGGTGACTATACCACAATATTATCCTAACTAATGACGAAGTATCCAACCTGTACTTTACAGTACCTTGAGTACCTCCAAAAACGTAATTATTATTTTCCAAAAATCTAATTAATAAAACACTAATTTTTATTGCACTAAACTACAAAACAATGTTATTCAAATATTTTCATATGGCTAACCATACAATAAACGTTCCAAGTGCTTAGTCATGTTGGTTGCTAAAGTCCAGCCAATTGTCGTAGTGTACTACAAAGCACCTAGGTGTTTCGTTATTAGTGGTCCCACGTGAATCATGCTTCGTCATTTGTGGTCCCACGTGAATCACGCTTGTGGTCCCAGGATAATTGTGTCCGTCGACACGACTTGAAATCAATGATCGTAAAATGTACCGTACAAAACATTTCTAAAATATCCGGATGTTTCCAATCAATGATCATAGAAATGTCTTGTAGCATACAATTCCAAAATATTCGTATGATTCCAAAAATACCGTACCATATATTTTCTGAAGTATACGGATGAAATTCATTCCGTTTGATCCGGCGATTCCAATTGTCTATACCGTGACGTGTGTCGGTCCCCACTCCATAAATCCTATAAAGGTACAAAATACTCTACCGTACTTTTGCTACTATAATACTAATAAAGGTAAGTATTGTTGAAATTATTAGATTTATTTAGTATTTTTCTAGGTATAAATAGGTTAGTACAAAAAGAAAAGTAAAATACGGACAGCCTGCCTCCACCTTATCTTTGAAGCCCCCATACTTGTTGTAGTCATTAAAGGATAGAGACGGTGGTTGAACCATGGCTGCCTTAGTTCAACAGGCAGTTATTTTTAGTAGGTTACTAAAAAGAGACTTGACGGCCCCAGACTTGATCGCGGTACCTGCCGTCCATCAGGTTAGGGCAAGGTTAGGATAGTTACAATGAAAATGAAAGTTAATACTCTCATCATGAAGTTACTCGATGAGTATGAGAATATAGTGTACATGTTGTTCTACAACCACCGGTGCAGGTGGAGGAGCAGCAGTAGTAGTAGAAGTAGACATGATACACTCTCAGAAGCTATCAAGAATCCTACCAAATAGCTGTTCTTAAGTGATCACCAATTCTTATACAAGCATCCAAATCTCACAAAACTCTATCAGAATATAAAGTAACATAAACACTGACAACTCCCAAAGTTTCAGCACAATTGACCCAACAACACTCAAGATATAATACTCAGAAGTTTCCCAAAAACTGTCTGCAGTTTCACTACTTGGAAGTCTGGATACATAAAAATGTTCTAAGTCCTAAGTCTTATACTTTCGGTGTTCTACCGCCGATAACAGTGTACCTGAGAGGTACGTCTAAAATCAACCCACCTATTGAGATCTACGTGTTCTTGATCGTGCTAACCCAATCTATCATTGTACAGTCAATATTACTCAGAATCTATATTAAGTTACTGTACAAATACTTGTCGGCTAAGTCACTTGTGATACTGTTATGAATCTCGTCCGTTGACTAGATTCATATTAATCGCAGCTGCGTTGTCCCGTACCGGATCACATTTATATCACCCGCGGCTGTGGTGTCCTACACCAAATCATATCCAAGATAGTAGCAGCTGCGTTGTCTGTACAGATCTTATCCAAAGTGACCGCAGCTGCGTTTGTCCTGTCAGTATCGCAGCTTCGCTGCTGCGCTGCTCTGCTGCTGCGCTGCTGCGCAGCTCTGCTGTATAGCAGCTGCGCTGCTCTTCCGTATAGCAGCTGCGCTGCTGTCTGTATAGTTGCTGCGCTGCTCTGAGACTGAGAGCTTTCCAAAAGACAACACTCCCCTAAAGCTTTAGACTCAGTATACCAGCGCAGCTGCGGTGAAAGACTAGCGCAATATCGCAGCATAACAATATAGCAGTGCACCAATTCAACTATTCACTTAATCCCACTGCTTCCCTACAATACTTCAGCTTAGGAGTAGGAAGAGCTTTAGTGAGCATATCAGCAATCATTTTTGCATCTGGTAAGTAACATAATTTAATCACTCTAGAGAACATTTTTTCTCTTACAAAGTGTAATCGTACATCTATGTGCTTGCTTTTGAAGTGATGACTCGGGTTAGAAGCAATGGCAATGGCAGCCTGGTTATCACACCAGATCACTTGTGGACCAACTTGCATGTATCCTAGTTCTTGTAACATGGATTTTACCCATAAGAGTTCTTTGAGGGCCGAGCTTGCTGCCATATATTCCGATTCCATTGTCGATTGTACTGTCACCTTTTGAAGTTTGCTGCTCCAGCAGCAAGTACCGTTCCCAATTTGTAGAACGAATCCCGTGGTAGATTTTCGGCTTGGCATGTCGCCATAGCTTGCATCACTCCATGTTTGCAGCTTGACTTCTCCTCCGCCTAGAGTGAGTTTGAGATCTTTAGTTCCTGCCAAATATCTTAAGACTCTCTTTGCTGCATCCAGATCAGATTTTCTCGGATTTTCTAGACTCCTACTCAATACCCCGACTGCTGCAGCAATGTCAGGACGGGTACAGTTCATGAAGTATATTAAGCTTCCCACTATCTGTCTATAAGGTATTATTGCCATAGGATCATTCTCCCTTGATTCTAAATACTCGCTAACAATAACACCTGGTTCTGTCTCTTCTCCCTCTAACTTTTGCCGAAACTCCATTGGAGTTAAACACCCTTTTGCCCCCCGCATTCCGTACTCATCTAACATGTTTCCAATAGCCTCTTTTTGAGTCAATTTTATTATTTTCTTATTTCTGTCCCTCTCTACCTAGATACCCAAAATATATTTTGCCTCACCGAGGTCTTTCATCTCGAACCGTGAGTTTAGAGCAGTTTTGATTTTGTTAATTTTAGCCATTGATTTGCTAATTAATAGCAAATCATCTACATATACCGCTATATACACTATCCCATTTTCACCCTTTAGAACGTAGACAGAGTGATCAGAACTTATCCTTTGAAATCCTAGACTAGTCAAGAATTCATCAAGCTTTATATTCCACTGTCTTGGGGCATGTTTCAGGCCGTACAAAGATTTTAGCAACTTGCATACTAAGTGCTCTTTTCCTGGTTCTACATACTTTTCAGGCTGCTGCATGTAAATGGTCTCTTCTAGTTCTCCATGCAAAAAGGCCGTTTTTATATCCATCTGATGAATTTCCATATCTTCTATAACAGCTAGGGACAGCAAAATCCTAACTGTTGGAAATCTTACAACCGGAGAAAATGTTTCTTCAAAATCGATTCCTTCCTTTTGATTGTACCCCTTCGCCACAAGTCTGGCCTTATAGCGTTCAATGGTGTTATCGGGATTTAACTTCACCTTGAATACCCATTTGCTGCCGATCGCTTTTTCGGTCTGGAGGAAGGTCCACGAGCTCCCATGTTTGAGCCTCCTTGATCGACTTCATTTCGTCGTTTGCCGCCTCAATCCAGTGATTCCGCTCTGGTGATGAGAAAGCTTCTTGGATGGTCAAGGGATCCCCTGAGACTGCCGAGGAGGCAAAGTGAGAGCTTGCTTGCAGGCGACTGCTTGATCTTCTTCCCCCCGGAAATTCTGAGGCTGAGATCGTCGAATCCCGCGCATTGCGCTGATTGCGCTGGTTGCGCTGGTTGCGATCCGTGTCTTGCTGATTGCGCTGGTTGCGATCCGTGTCTTGCTGATTGCGCTGGTTGGGATCCGTGTGTTCGTGATTGCGCTGGTTGCGTTCCGTCTGTATGGACTGCTCTTGGTCCGTCTGGACCCGAAGTTGGTGAGGAAGTTGGAGGGAGTCTGATTCCTGAGTCATTACCAGAGTTTGTGGAATCTGCGGGACAAGTTCCTGCATGCAATCTAAGATGACATACTCCTGTACTTTCTGTTGCCTTTGCTGCTCTGTCATTTGAAATATATCTATGGAGTCTAGTTCATCCTTAACAATGATGTTTCTAGCTACAACTATTTTCTGCTTTTCAAACACAAAGACTCTATAACCTTTCGAGTGATCGTCATATCCTAACAGAATACCTGGTAATCCCTTCGGTTCCATTTTCCATCTATTTGTAGACGTATCCAATATAAAGCATTGACTACCAAAGACCTTGAAATGGCTAACATCTGGTTTTTATCCATCCAGATTTCGTAAGGAGTTGTTTCTACCGATCTTGATCCTATCCTATTTTTAATATAAACTGCACAATTTAGAGCCTCAGCCCTGAATTTCGGATCCACACCTTAATCGGCGAGCATAGATCTAGAGCTTTCAGTGAGAGTTCTATTCAGCCGTTCCGACACCCCATTTTGTTCCGGTGAATATGGAACAGTCAGTAGATGACTAATGCATTCCTCGAGTAAAAAGGTTTCAAACTCTTTTGATGTATATTCACCACCATTGTCCGATCTGAGCTGCAAAATAGATGAATTATGAAGTTTTTCAGCCCATGCTTTATAGTGTTTGAAGTGACCAAACACTTCACTCTTCTCCTTCATGAAGTAAACTTTTGTAAAACGTGAGAAATCATCTGTGAAGGTGACCATATATTTCATTCCTCCGGCAGAAGGAACCTTTGCCGGACCAAAGACATCCGAATAAATTTGTTGTAAAAGTTTGGTCGACCGATGCTCAGACTCGTTAGGAAATGGCAATCTGTGGATTTTGCCTAAAGCGCAACCATCGCAAGTTTTGACCGGCCCATCTGTGATTGATACACCCTCTAGTTTTCCAGCAACAACTATTTTTTTCAAACTATCATAGTTGACATGGCCTAATCTTTTATGCCACAACTCATCTGAGTGCAAAACACCGGAGTACAAAACATCATTTTCTTTTTTATTAGCCATATCCATGCGATACATCTTGCTACTATCTCTAGTACCTGTAACCGCAACCTTGCCGTTTTTGCTAACAACCTGCCGACCATTTTTCAAACTGACCTCAAAGCCTTTACTCTAAACCAACGACGTAGAAAACAGATTTTTCTTAAAGTCAGGCACAAATAAGACATTGTGAAGAGTCATTTCAATTGGTTTTCCATCCACATCAACTAGCAAGGACACATCACCCATTGCACGAGTTTGGACACTCATTCCACAAGCATAATAAATATTTTTCTCCGGCGTTGCTTTCAGATTTTTGAAGATGGCCTTGTTCCAACACATATTCGCTGACGCTCCTGTATCCATAATCCATCCAGGGTCCTTTGCGCCTTCCATTGCTGCCGCCATAGCGAATAGATCTGTGTCGTCCTCATCAGAAAATGTCAGAGTTTCGTCTTGGAGTGATGAAGAAGCTGAAAACAGTGCATTTCCACGAGGTGTAGGCCTTGTGAAGCTTTTGTAAAACTGACTTTGTTGCCATCCCGGCCTGTACAAACCTGTATCGTTAGCTTGTTTAAGTTTAGGACAGAATTTGTATCCATGACCTCTCTCACTACAATGAAAACATGCATTGTTGGATTTTCTATTTCCCCCCAGATTAAACTGTCTCAATTGGGTAAACTGATTACTTTGCTGATTAAATTGACTTTTCTTTCCAAAGTCTGAATTAAAAGCCTCTACTTGCTCAACATTGAGAATATTTGATGTGTTGTTTTTGAAAACTTAGTTTCGTGCGTACGGAGCGTTTCGTGCGTACGGAGCGTTTCGTGCGTGCGCGTGTTCGCGTGCGTGCGCATTTACGCGATGTAGTGTGGAGGTTCGAATAGATTTGCGGATTGGGGGAGTAAATGTACGAAGAAAATTAAATGTACGTGAAGGACTAATTGAGTGGCGCGAAATGCGCAATGTAAATGGACGGCGGATCGCGAAGCGATCCGATTTGAAATTTTCGAAGTGTGAAAATGTACGCATGGCGTACGAAACAAAATGCGACAAGCGCATTTATTACAAGGGACGCGCTTGCGGTACGAAAATGATTTGGATCGTACGAATTGATTTCGGCAAGTTGTTCGAGGTACACGTGGAGGGCGGACGACGTCCGCCGATATTTTTAAGGGACCACATTATTTTTTATGACACATTATCTAGTGGACCGTACATATGCGATGTCGCTTCACTACGTGGACTTATCGACAAGTGACTAAGCAAGTTGTCACTTATGACGCGGATTTTTGGATGCGTCGGTGTAAATATTTGAAGCATCAATGTTTTGTCTTATTTGAATTAATGATTTAGTGTGATTAAAATAGTTATATTTTACGTGATTAATGAGGATATCGACACTTTAATTTATGTGTCGTATTTGCAGACAAGTGTACGCTTACGATTGCTTGACTTTCAGGTGTACGCTTACGATTAGTTTGATTTAATGACAGTTACGTAATTTACGTTGGTTATTTTGACACTTAGTGATTTGTTAACAGCTCACAAATGTATATATAGATTTGAGCTTCATTAGAATAAATAATCAATGCTGGTTAGTAAAGTGGGGACCGAAGATGTAGACTTTTAGGGTTGCCGATTAGGTCATGCACTTTGAATGATATAATGATTATACTTTGATTATACTCTTGTTTATGTGTGATGCATTTGTGTGTTATTATTTATTTATGTTTTTATATATGTTTGATATGCATTGTTTATGCATTTGTCCTAGGGTTTGTTTATGTCGATTATTCCATCAAACCTTAGATGTTGTCATAGGGTTTATTTATGTTGATTATTCCATGAAACCCTAAATGTTGTTTGTTGCGTCTGTGTACGCATATGGAGGATGCATTTCATATGATTGTTCGTCGACCTATTTTTGCTTAGCTTTTTGCATGATAGTTTGGGTCGCTTCTGCGGTCTATTTTAGACCAAAGAACAACAAGATGTAGCTTCCTCCTCTAGTAAAATATTGATTGCTAACTGCAAAGTCCAGCTAGCCTTATCTTTCTGTTTGAGCATGTCAGATGCTCCTTTCATACTACGAGGGAGACCCCGCATGAGCAATGCTGCCTGTTGAAACTGAGGGAACACCCCACCGGCACAAGCATGTGCATCTACAAGAATACGAAATTTGTTAGAATATTCAGCTATTGTACCGCCAGTGTACTTATAGTCCCAAATTTTTCCAGCCAATAGAAGTTCTTCCTGAACATTAGCCTTTTCATAATCACTTTTAATGGATTTCCAGATATCAATAGCTTTTTTCATTTTTATCTGAGACATAGCTAAGTCCTCAGATATACAAAATTTCAAAATAGAGCGAGCCTGCGTATTTTTCTTAGACCATGACGGATCAGATTCATCCAAAGAACCATCCAATATATCCAAAAGATTGACATTTTCAAAATGTGTCTCCACCATATCCGCCCAGTAAACATACTTATCCCCGGAAAAGATAGGAATTCTTGATGACAGGCCCATAACCTGTTGTTCTACAACCACCGGTGCAGGTGGAGGAGCAGCAGTAGTAGTAGAAGTAGACATGATACACTCTCAGAAGCTATCAAGAATCCTACCAAACAGCTGTTCTTAAGTGATCACCAATTCTTATACAAGCATCCAAATCTCACAAAACTCTATCAGAATATAGAGTAACATAAACACTAACAACTCCCAAAGTTTCAGCACAATTGACCCAACAACACTCAAGATATAATACTCAGAAGTTTCCCAAAAACTGTTTGCAGTTTCACTACTTGGAAGTCTGGATACATAAAAATGTTCTAAGTCCTAAGTCTTATACTTTCGGTGTTCTACCGCCGATAACAGTGTACCTGAGAGGTACGTCCAGATTCAACCCACCTACTGAGATCTACGTGTTCTTGATCGTGCCAACCCAATCTATCATTGTACAGTCAATATTACTCAGAATCTATATTAAGTTGCTGTACAAATACTTGTCGGCTAAGTCACTTGTGATACTCTTATGAATCTCGTCCGTTGACTAGATTCATATTAATCGCAGCTGCGTTGTCCCGTACCGGATCACATTTATATCACCCGCGGCTGTGGTGTCCTGCACCAAATCATATCCAAGATAGTAGCAGCTGCGTTGTCTGTACGGATCTTATCCAAAGTGACCGCAGCTGCGTTTGTCCTGTCAATATCGCAGCTTCGCTGCTGCGCTCCTCTGCTGCTGCGCTGCTGCGCAGCTCTACTGTATAGCAGCTGCGTTGCTCTTCCGTATAGCAGCTGCGCTGCTGTCTGTATAGTTGCTGCGCTGCTCTGAGACTGAGAGTTTTCCAAAAGACAACAGTACAGAGTACAAAAAATGACTGATAGTTCATGGAAGTGGAAAACAGTGGTCTACATGATACTTATGTAGGAAAACACGATTGAAATGAGGAGAGGAGGAAAGAGCGTTCAAGCTCTAGCCGCCGGAGGGGACAGGTGGAAACCAGACCCGAAAAAGCCATATAAAGAAGAAAGAGTTCAGCCTAGAGGACTGAGGCCCCCAAAGCGCCTATGTTAATTTTGAAAAAGGTTGGGACACTTTATCACAGATTGTGCCAAGCTATCGGAGTTGAGCCTCCAAGAGAACCATGGAGGAGGTTTTTCCAGAGGGAAGAAAATGGCACTTGTGGTCACAAAATTGACAGGAGAAACCGAGGACGAGTCCTGAAAAGAGGATGGGGATCTTCTTCTTGACGAGAGTCTGGAGGAGAAGGAGATCCCTCGGAGACAGAAGTGTGCCCTTGGAGCAATTCGGGAATCTCCACAGGGAGGGTGGATCATGAATACAGGTGCATCCATGCATATGTGTCGTGACAAGGACCTCTTCACTAAGCTAAGGAAAATCCCTACTGTAGAAATAGAGTATGGGGATGGGAGAGTGGTTACTCCAGATCTAGTGGGGTCAGTAGATTTGAAAGTCTTAGTGGAGGGTAAGACTTCTATACTCACATTCTGAGATGTACTCTACATTCCTCAGCTGAGTAAAAATCTTGTCTCTACGTCTGTGTTAGATGACAAAGAGTTTGATACCTTCACTAAAAAGGGAGTCTTCACAACTAAGAATTGGGATTAAGTTTACTTCACGGGAGATAAGGCTAGCCAAGGAATGTTTAGGCTTAACCTGAGTAATGAAAAGAAGAACGCTTACTATGTTGGTTTTCCTAAGTTGATAATTTGGCATAATCGATTCGGGCATTTGCATTTTGATAGGTTGAGGGAAATGAAAAAGCTTGGGGTAGTAGAAGGCATTCAGTATGGGGATAATGAAATGATGAATTATTGTTGTGGCTGTGCTCAAGGTAAGGCTGGTCAGAATATTTGTGTGCCTGGGCGGCGCTTATTCAGCGGGAAAGTAGAAGGGGCAAATATTATCCTAGAGGCTTTACATAGGCTGCTCATTCTGTGGGTCAATGGAGACCACAGAATTTCAGTACCTTCGGTTGGAGGAAAGAGGTTAATGATGAGAATAAGCGATGACTGGTCTAGATACTCTATAGTCTACTTTCTAAAAACAAAGTCTGAAGCATCAACTTACTTCAAAGAATATAAAGCTTGGAGTGAGAAGTTGCATGGAAACCCCATTAAGAGGATAAGGAGTGATAATGGGGGGGAATATACCTCTAACCAGTTTGAGGAATTCTTAAGAGATGAGGGAGTTCAGCACCAGAAAACCGTACCATATAACCCGGAACAAAATAGGGTTGTTGAGAGGTTGAACCAAACATTGGGAGATAGTGCATGCATTCTGTTGGCCGACAAGAAAATAGGAAAGAGATTTTGGGTAGAGGCCATGAACTATGCCTACTTCATTAAGAATAGAGTCCTTACCTCAGCGGTAAAAGAAATGACACCTTATGAGAGATGGGTGGGAATGAAACCAAATATCTCTCACCTTATAGTATTTAGTAGCCAAGTTTACAGTCTTGACACGGATAGGAAAAACTGGAAACTAGATGCTTACGGAAAACGCGAATACTTTGTAAGATATGATGAGGATGTGAAGGGGTATATGACCATGACTTAGATAAGAGAGATATCATTCTGGTCAAACACCTAGTTGTCATGGATGAAGTGAAATTATTTGATCCTTTTAAATATACCAAAAACATAAGAATCAAACTTGAGTCTGAAAATGAGGAGGACTCCATCTTTCCCGAAAGAACATGAGTGAAATAGGGATTGCAAATTCAGGGGAGATCTAAGACACACGCAATCCACCGGAAACGTCATATATTCCTATGGACTTCGAGCAGACAGAATAGGAGGGACCGGAACTGGCTTCCATAGATAGGGGAGCCGATGAGACAGTAAGGAGAAATCTAAGACTTCCCTCCAATCCAGCCTCGAAGTTTGAGGGGGGGAGAAGGAGCAGCAAAAGGATTCAGGAAAAACACGCAGCTCACAAGGTAGCTAAGCTATCTCACCCAGATGAGCCTCAATCATACTCTGAGGCAGTAAACAGCCTGGAAAAAGACAGATGGATTAGAGCCATAAATGAAGAGATGGCCTCTATCATGGAAGCAAATACTTGGGAACTAGCGTATTATCTTTCGGATAGAAAACCTATCGGCTGTAAATGGGTGTTTAAACTAAAATTGAACCCCGATAATACTAATGAGAGATATAAAGCTCGTTTGGTAGGAAAGGGGTTCACCCAAAAAGAGGGGATTGACTATGAGGAGACTTTTGCTCCAGTTGTTTGGTTCCCATCAGTAAGGGTTCTCATTAGTCTAGCAGCAGCGCAAGACATGGAAATTCATCAGATGGATATTAAGACCGCATTTGTCAATGGTGAGTTAGAGGAAGAAATCTTCATGCAGCAACCAGAGGGATTCATGGAGAATGGGGAAGAGAGCACAGTCTGCAGGCTCATAATGTCCTTGTATGGACTTAAGCTGGCTCCACGACATTGGAATAAGAAACTAGATGAGTTTCTTACTGGTCTGGGATATATCTGGATCAGCTTTGACCATTCTATCTATATGTTTGAAGATGAGAATGGTGTCATTTTAATTACAATTTATGTGGATGATCTGCTTGTGTTAAAATCTTTGGAAAACATTAATAGGCTAAAGAAAGATCTTAGAAGCAGATTTGATATGAACGATTTAGGTGAGGCAAGATAAATTTTGGGGATCCAAATATACAGAGATAGGGAGAAAACGCTTATCAGACTTACTCAGAATGAAACAATAGGTAATATGCTTGGGAAATCCAGATGGAAAAATCTAACAGTTGTACCACTCCCATGGACTTGAAAAAAGTAAGTAATGGGAGTGTAAAAGGATGAGTGATGATCTTAGACGATCAGATGACTCCAGAGGAGAGAGAGTTTATGAATTCTATCCCTTATAGACAGGTCATAGGAAATTTTATCTATTTTATGAACTGTACCAGGCCGGACATATCGGCAACAATTGGAGTACTCACTAGGAGTCTTAATGATCCTAGGAAGAGAGACTGGGAGGCAGCCAAGAGAGTCATGAGATATCTAGTGGGAACCAGAGAGTTATGGTTGCATTTGGGAGGGGAGCACACTGACATCACTACTTGGAGTGATGCCATTTATGGGGACGCACCTATGAGAAAATGCACTTCTAGGTATGTGTTATATGTGGGGGAAGGTGCTTGCTGTTGGAGCAGTAAGCAACAAAAGAGGGTGGCTCAATCTACTATGGAGGCTGAGTACATGGCCTCTTGTTCTACTGTGAAAGAATTGATGTGGGTCAATTCCTTGTTGCAAGAACCGAGGTATATGAAGGAGGGAGTGATGAGTGTTTGTAATAATCAAGCGCCATTACATTTACAACTATTAAAACATTGTTTCAAAGCTAAGCATATGGACAAAATTGAGTTTGTAGGGAAAGTTGAGGCCAGATTGTAATCTTGTATATAAATCTGATGAGAAATGGTGGGAATGATGACAAAACCAGTGCCCTCTCCTAAATTGAAATATTGTAGAGAAAAATGTGGACTAAAACTAAAGTTAAAGTTAGACTAAAAAATACTCTACCGTACTTTTGCTACTGTAATACTAATAAAGGTAAGTATTTTTGAAATTAATAGATTTCTACAGTATTTTCTATGTATAAATATATTAGTATAAAAAGAAATAAAAAGTACGGACAGCTTGCCTCCACCTTCTCTCTCTAGCCCCCATACTTGTTCTACTCACTAACAATAGAGAGGGTGGTTGAACCATGGCTTGCTTAGTTCAACGGGCAGTTATTTTTAGTAGGTTACTAAAAAGAGACTTGACGGCCCGAGGAATTGATCCCAGTACTTGCCGTTCGTCAGGTTAGCCGGTAGTTGTCAGCTTTATCCTATTAGACTAGGACCAATGCTAAATGCTATAGGGTATGATAGATATATATTTATTTAAGAGTGAACAAATTCATTTAATTGAAACTATATACGGCATGCATAGATATTGTTTTGTAAAGTACGAATTACGATATTATTTCTAAACGGATACCACGCATTTTGTTTCGACAGCGAAACAAATATTATAAAAGTATTTATGATGGATGAGATTGCATTTTGGTTCATATCCATTAGCGGACATCATCGCCAGTATCCTGGAATGGTCACTTTGGCAGTTAGTGACGTGGCATGACCTGGCGACACGTGGTGAGATAACATTCAATCGCGGGAATTTTGAGGAATGTACTGACGAGTGAAAAGTGGACACGCGTCCGCTTAATAGCCTTGTCGTACATAGGCCGTACAAAAGAAACACCCGCAGTAGTACTTCTTCGTACAGTACAGTATTCTGATCGGTCCGTACTTCAGTAGATAGGAGTTATTAGAGGGAATCAGGAATTAGTAAATTTTGGTAGGCAGTCACCTATTTCATTGAGAGTTTGTACAAATTGGCAATTTAACTGCCTCATAACTTATCGCTTGGCTAGGCGTTTTCAGAAATTCTTTTTTCTACGGACTCAGGGGAGTCCAATTCGCACATGGGTGCAGTCAGATTGTGTGCTTGTCTACTTGGGTAGCAATGGTTGCCATTTAAAGATGGATAGTTAATAACTATCTAGAGGCTTCCTGAATACTGTAGTCCAATGGAGGACAGCGAATTGCAAGTATTATATAAAACTACTTAGATATATTCTAAGTCTTTTTGGTCTCCTCTCACAACCTTATCTATTGAAGATAAAGATTTTATTTTCAACAAAACCATGTTTCTATCACAAATTGGAGTTTGCTCTTACAAAGATATTTGCAACAAAAAACTTTTATTGTTAGGTCTCACAAAAAGAGGTAAAATAAACTCAATACCATGTTTGTAGCACAACTTTGTGTTTGCGCTAACAACAATATTGGTAACAAACACTTTAAACTGTTAACGCTCACAAAAATTATTCGAATAAACTCTCAACCATGTTTATAACTCAAATTTGTGTTTCTGTCAACAATAATATCCTGTAACAAACAACGTTTATTATTACCCTCACAAAAAAAGGAAAAGAAAATCCTCAACTATGCTTCCAACACAAATTTTGTTTGCGTTAATAACAAAATCATTAACGAACAAAAAAAATTGTTAACGAACATAAAGAGAGAGTAAAAAAAACCCTAAACCATGTTTTTATTACAAATATGAGTTTGCGCTAACAAAGATAGTTGCAACAAACAACCTTTAATGTTAGCTCTCACAAAAAGAGGTAAAACAAACCCCGAACCATGTTTGTAACAAAACTTTGTGTTTGCGCTAACAAAAATATTGGTAACAAACCCTTTATATTGTTAACGCTCACAAAAATTATTCAAATAAACTCTCAACTATGTTTATAACTCAAATTTGTGTTTGCATTAACAATAATTTCTTGTAACAAACAATGTTTATTATAACCCTCACAAAATTAGAAAAAAAAACCCCTCAACTATGATAGCAACACAAATTTGTGTTAGCATTAACAACAAAAACATTAACGAGCAAAGTTTTTTGATAAAGCACACATAGAGATTTACAAAAAACCCTAAACCGTGTTTCTATCACAAATTTGAGTTTGCGCTAACAAAGATAATTGCAACAAACAACTATTTTTGTTAGCTCTAACAAAAAGAGGTGAAATAAACTCCGAACCATGTTTGTAACACAACTTTGTGTTTGTGCTAACAACAACATTGGTAAAAACACTTTATATTGTTAACGCTCACAAAAATTGTTTAAATAAACTCTCAACTATATTTATAACTCAAATGGTGTTTGCTCTAACAATAATATCTTGTAACGAACAACGTCAAACACTTTATATATTTAACGCTCACAAAAATTGTTAAACAAAAATCTGAACCATGTTTCTACCACAAATTTGAGTTTGCATTAACTAAGATATTTGTAAAAAACAACTTTTATTATTCGCGGTCACAAAAAGAGGTAAAAAAAACTCCGAACCATGTTTGTAACACAAGTTTGTGTTTGCGCTAACAACAATAGTGGTAACAAACACATTCTATTGTGAACGCTCACAAAAATAGTTAAAATAAACTTCGAACTATGTTTTTATCACAAGTTTGCTTTTGCGCTAACAACAATAGTGGTAACAAACACTTTATATTGTTAACGCTCAGAAAAATAGTTAAACAAAACCCTGAACCATATTTCTACCACAAATTTGAGTTTGCGCTAACAAAGATATTTGTAACATACAACGTATATTGTTCGCGGTCACAAAAAGAGGTGAAATAAACTTCGAACTATGTTTATAACACAAGTTTGTGTTTGCGCTAACAACAATAGTGGTTAGAAATTCTTTATATTAATAACGCTCACAAAAATAGTAAAAAAAATCCCTTAACCATTTTTCTAACACAAATTTGAGTTTGCCTTTACAAAGATATTTGTAACAAACAATGTTTACTGTTCGCGGTCACAAAAAGACGTAAAATGAACTTCTAACTATGTTTATAACACAATTTTGTTTTTGCGCTAACAACAATAGTGGTAACAAACACTTTATATATTTAACCCTCACAAAAATAGTTAAACAAAAATCTGAACCATGTTTCTACCACAAATTTGAGTTTGCGTTAACAAAGATATTTGTAACAAACAACGTTTATTGATCGCGATCACAAAAAGAGGTAAAATAAACTCCGAACCATGTTTGTAACACAAGTTTGTGTTTGTGCTAGCAACAATAGTGGTAACAAACACATTCTATTGTCAACGCTCACAAAAATAGTTAAAAAAAATCCCTTAACCATTTTTCTAACACAAATTTGAGTTTGCCCTAACAAAGATATTTGTAACAAACAACGTTTATTGTTCGCCGTCACAAAAAGAGGTAAAATGAACTTCTAACTATGTTTATAACACAAGTTTGTTTTTGCGCTAACAACAATAGTGGTAACAAACACTTTATATATTTAACGCTCACAAAAATAGTTAAACAAAAATCTGAACCATGTTTCTACCACAAATTTGAGTTTGCGTTAACAAAGATATTTGTAACATACAACGTTAATTGTTCGCGGTCACAAAAAGAGGTGAAATAAACCCTGAACCATGTTTGTAACTCAAGTTTATGTTTGCGCTAACAACAATAGTGGTAAGAAACTCTTTATTATATTCAAGCTTACAAAAATAGTTGAAAAAAACCCTAGAACATGTTTCTAACGCAAATTTGAGTTTGCGCTAACAAAGATATTTGTAATAAACAACGTTTATTGTTCGCGGTCACAAAAAGAGCTAAAATGAACTTCTAACTATGTTTATAACACAAGTTTGTGTTTGCGCTAGCAACAATAGTGGTAACAAACACTTTATATTGTTAACGCTCACAAAAATAGTTAAAAAAAATTCTAAACCATGTTTCTGACACAAATTTGAGTTTGCGCTAACAAAGATATTTGTAACAAACAACATTTATTCATCGCGATCACAAAAAGAGGTAAAATAAACTTTGAACCATGTTTGTAACACAATTTTGTGTTTGTGCTAACAACAATAGTGGTAACAAACATATTCTATTGTTAACGCTCACAAAAATAGTTAAAAAAAATCCCTTAACCATTTTTCTAAAACAAATTTGAGTTTGCCCTAACAAAGGTATTTGTAACAAACAACGTTTATTGTTCGCGGTCACAAAAAAAGGGTAAAATAGACTTCGAAATATGTTTCTAATACAAGTTTGTTTTTGCGCTAACAACAATAGTGGTAACAAACACTTTATATATTTAACGCTCACAAAAATTGTTAAACAAAAATCTGAACCATGTTTCTACCACAAATTTGAGTTTGCATTAACAAAGGTATTTGTAAAAAACAACTTTTATTATTCGCGGTCACAAAAAGAGGTAAAAAAAACTCCGAACCATGTTTGTAACACAAGTTTGTGTTTACGCTAACAACAATAGTGGTAACAAACACATTCTATTGTGAACGCTCACAAAAATAGTTAAAATAAACTTCGAACTATGTTTTTATCACAAGTTTGCTTTTGCGCTAACAACAATAGTGGTAACAAAC
>JBBHKE010001183.1:0-29821 GCA_037447655.1 Zygnema cylindricum
GCAACATGAATCACATCGCGACGTTTTTGTTGACGTCAGATGACGTCAAGGGCAATTCACGTCCAAACAAAAAAAAAGGACATTCGTTTCTTCATCTCATTCACCATCCGTTCCTAGTGTGAATCGTGCAATTGAAACGTCACAAAATTTTTGCGCGGTAAGTTTGAAAACTGTACGGGCGTCTTCTTCAATTTTTTATTAAAGAAGCACATTGGTACAAGTAAAGTGCCGTTGAGTCTAAATTTGATGGTCAATCGGTTGGACAGCTTTGACTTTCAAAATATTGTTTCAACCGCTTAAAATTTTGCCGCGCTTGCAAACGTCCACCGTCATAATAAAATTTGCAATTCACACGGCCGGCGAACGTTTACGGTAACAAAATTGCGGCAACCACATGTAAACAAAAGTGTTGCAGACAGTCACTTTTTGTCGTTACGTGAGCTCCACGGTGAGAGCACGTTGGATATTAAGTTAGGCCACTTCTCCATCAAGCGCCGACGGTAATTTTACGAATAGGTTTCCTGGCACTAATATTTCGTTCACTTCTCCATCAAGTCGTGTCAACAATGGAATCTATCGCGTACGTGCTTTCTTTCAATTGGATGCACGTATATTCCTGTTATGACGGCGAGCGTCGTCAAAGATTCCAAAAGCAAAATGTCTAAAGTTGTATTCGTACAACCAGCCGCAAAATAAAATACGCGAATGTACATTTTGTACGTTCGTGTTTTGTCGTTGTACCAACGGTGTACAATTTCTACGTTCCTATTTTGTCGTAACCAAATCGGAACTTTGAAGACAGTAGACACAACAAATTCCGGTTGACGATGGATGGTGGTGGAGGCGTCACGGTACATTCTTCAACAAACTTTTTTTGGTGGTTATCGTCGTACTTGATTCCCGCCTGTCTGAAGCCGCGTGGCATATGTCCGAAGGCGCGTGGCTCGTACGTGACATTTTGACGCGTAAACGTTTTACATGTCCGGTAAATGGCTAGTGTCCTCAAACGAAGTGACATTTTGCTTCGAAAACTCATAATCGGACGGTCGATGTTATCGCCCAAAAGTTTGGAGAATCTTGATGAATCTCTAGTAATCATGTTTTGAAAAAAAAAACAGTACGGCCTTGTACGACAATGAGATGGATTTGTACGGAAATACACTTTTTACGGTAAACAACCCCACTTTTCGCCTGATGGAGGTTCACCCTTACCCGCAAAATTGAAATTTAGTCGTGTAAGCGTTACATTGAACTTAGACGCATGTTGAAACGAAACCTCTTTAAACTGAAAGTATTGTAAGCCTTGTACGGAAATATTAAAATGCACGAAACGAAATAAACTTTGTACACTATAATAAAGCGAACCGGCGTAAAAATATCAATTGAAAATAAATGAAAAAAATGCGCGTCGTCACGCGCGACGAGATCGACCCACACTATTTACGAATCAACATTCTTACATGACAACGAAATTTCGTTTCGTGCGTTTTAATATTTTCGTACAAGACTTACAGTACTTTCAGTTTAAAGAGGTTTCGTTTCAATATGCGTCTAAGTTCAATGTAACGCTCACACGACTAAATTTCAATTTTGCGGCGAACTTAATATCCAACGTGCTCTCACCGTGGAGCTCGCGTAACGACAAAAAGTGACTGTCTGCAACACTTTTATTTACATGTGGTTGCCGCAGTTTTGTTACCGTAAACATTCGGCGACCGTGTGAATTGCAAATTTTATTATGACGGTGGACGTTTGCAAGCGCGGCAAAAGTTTAAGCGGTTGAAACAACATTTTGAAAGTAAAAGCTGTCCAACCGATTGACCGTCAAATTTAGACTCAACGATACACCGTGAATCGCTATTAGCGTTTAGAAATGAATAGCGTTACGAAACAAATAGCGTTATTAACGCTATTTGGGAATTTGGGGGTTTTGACTGAAATCATTTATTCTAATTTGATTTTTAAAGGGTTTTAATTTATTATATTTGAGAATTTGGGTAAAAAAAACGGGGTACCGCAATTAGAGTCATTGACGCTAATAACGATTCACGGTGTACTTTACTTGTACCAATGTGTACTTCAAACGTACAATTTTTGACAAAATGACGTAAGTGACTGTGCGCAACCAAAACAGTCACTGCCATGATCAATTCCCATTTATAATTGTTTAGCGCTCATTTAACGGGAAACTTACAAACTGCGCTATATTACATGTACGGAATAGTACGGGAGGAAATTCATTACCGATTTTTAACGATTTGTTCAAAAAGGTTCAATTCGTTCGTTACGTTTAGTTCGTCGCGACTGAAACGCTCGCACTAATCGCTATGAACAACTATGGTAAAAGATATCGTAAACTTGGACGGCCACGATCATGTTTAGTATGAAGTGCCGGTCCAATGTACGAAAGGCGCATTGTGGTGATGACATTTTTCATTTTTTGTGAAAGGTGGTACGGAAAGGCGCATGGTTTACAGCATTATGCCACGGTTGCACAAAGGCTAATGTTAATCGTTCCACGTGTCATACTCTTTCTCGGACGCCCGTTTTTGCTGCGATACTTTCGTTTCGGCAAATGTGCCCCTGGCCTGCCTTACGTCCGAACATCACATCACGTTTGAATTAAAAACAGGGCCATGCAGCAAGCTTCCATAGAAGCTGCAAATTGCCCGTAGCTAAGTGCAGACTACATGTGTTCCAAGGAAGCTTTTGAGTTATGGCGCTTGTTGGCCGTTTTGTACGTTCTCAGAGGTGTAGGGGACTTCCTCCTGGCAAAGGCTTCTCTTCTGTCACACCACTTTCAGTGAACAGGGAGGAAGATAAGCAGAAATTTGCAGAGAAAAATCTATCTTTCGAGGCAGATTGGAGTTTTTTGTCTACAAACGGCCTCTCTCAAGTAGTAAAGGAAATTTTGTCTGACTTCTTAGGATTACCTCCCCCTCCGTTGGAAACACTTCATCATTCCAATGAGAGAAGGAAAATGAGACTACAATCTATGGCTAACATTGAACAAATTTATTCACAGCAAAGGCTGAAGAAAGCAGGAGAACAGGGATATTTAGTAAGAGCTCTTCTTTATGATGCGTCTGCTTTGATGCAAATTCATCGAGAGAAGAAAGCCTCGTCGCAAGAAGAAAGTGATATTGAAGGAGAGGGTGACGGTTGGGAAACGGCTGTCTTAAAAAGGGCAGAGCTTGCCAAGAGGGACTGGGAAGCATTTGTGCTTGGAGAAGAGGAACCGAGAGATGAGGAGGGCAAGAAGTCGCCAGGCTCAGAAAAGGTTAAAGTAGGAATGACTGTCACTGAAGTTATGATAGAAGTCGATCAGGATCCGGTAACTGGGGCAGCTCGCCAGCAGAAATTAGGGAGGGCAGTCAAGTCAGAAGGTGGAAAACTGGGGAACCTCGAAGGAGGAGCTGCTAATGTTGCTCGAAAAGTTCCAAAAAGCAAACAGCAAGAACTCGAAGAAGCGATGGGAAAACAGGAGAGTGTACGAGCAAAGTACATGGCCAAAATCATGGAAAAGAAAATGCTTGCAGATATTCGTGAGGATCGAGGGAAGTTCAACTTAGCGGCAGTGAGAAGCGTAGTCGGTCAGAATCATAAAATTGCTGTATCGGGATCGGCCAAGGAGAAGGGATGGTTTGCGATGCCAGGCTCTTTCGGTGTACTGCGCCATTTTAGGGTGAGAAATTAGTCTCACCCACTTTCCTTTTTTTCATATCTCTTAGTAATTCTGTGTTATTGTTTCAGTTTTTGGGATCAGAAAGAAAGGCTCACAAACCATAGTTCTTCAAGAAAAGCCAACATATTATGAAGAGTACAAAAGCATTTGTCATTATGCAGTGGCCACCACATTCAACAGTCCATTGGATGTAACTCTACAGACAATACATATGTATGGTTGGTTCTAGGTCAAATAAGCAAGCACTTATTAATGCTTGTTTTTTTTGTTTGTAGTTTTATTTACCCCAGTTGCTATTACTTTTTTTTTAGCTTGATCCATGTATATTGGTGTACCTTATGTAGATTTTCGCCAGTCATTCTAGGATCCGCACTAATTTATATGCCTACACTCTAAAGTTTGCTGAACTTTTGTCATCTTTTTGTCTTTTAATCTGGTCAACATACTCCTGGGTGGTTCACTACCTGTTGTTGAACTTAATGTGGAGAATTAGAATTCTAAATTGCAAATAGTGGTGTTTTTTGAGGATATCACGGTTATGTCATTGGTTTTTGAGAGCGATGGCACATGTACATACAGTGTATCGTGATTTGTCGGCCACATGGACTCGTACTAATAGGTCAATGTGCAAGGTAGAGTGTGGACATTGTTTCAAACTATCTACATTTCTGCACCGAAATTAGGATTATTGTCAAACATGTGTAGGCTAATGTTTGCTCTAAGACTAGTGTACATATTTTATTGTGGTGCTACACCGTGAGCCACTATTCCCGTTAAAAATAATTAGTATGAGGACTGTTTTAGCATTAAGAGTTCTATGTCTGGTCCAAATGGCGTGGACAATTGCGAAGTACAAACATAATTCGCATTAAAAAATAACAATTAATAATGCTATTTTGTGTTCAGAGGGCAAAAAAGGCTGGAGGGATTAGTGTCATTAATGCTAATAGCGATTCATGATGTATTTTATGATGTGGAGCACACTATTATTGAACCCACACTTATGGTGGCGGCTTTTACATGGATCCTTAACATTTTGGTTCAAATGGCTTTTAAATGGGGAGTTAAGTTTTTAGTCTAGATAGTTCTAGAAGAGTTTCTGTATTTTTCATCTGAAACCCAAAGGAAAGGGGAAGGGGAGGGGGAGAAAGAGGGGCAATCCTTCTCTTCCATCCCATCTCATTCCATGTGAGCTATTGATTCTCTCTCACACTGTCTCCTATGGCATGTTGGGCACAATGGAAGGGGCCAGGAGAGGGGCCTCCTTCAAGGCCTCCTTGAGCCTCTCGAGAGAGAGGACCTTTTCCTCTTGCAAGACCAGTTGGGAAACTTCCCCTTCGAGCCAGTTGCTCATATTGGTCCGAACCAGCCTATCAGGTGAGAGGGGAGGTCTGAAACAGGGGACAGGGTTTTGAGGCTGAAATATATATATTAGTAGAAAGTTTTCTTGCAAATGAAAGAAGCTTGGAACGACATTTTTGTTTGCATTTTCGCAAACATTTGTGATGTTGCTGTTTGTGAAGTGTCGCTTTGATTGGCAAGCTTGCTTTGATTGTTTTACTTTTCACGGTATTGCTCTGGATGGTAGGATAGTTAGGACATTCCCTTTCCTCATATGCATATATATATATAATATATATATGTATGTACTCTCCCTCCCCTCCCCCTCTTCCCTCTCCCTCTAATATATTATACATAGTTGTTTATATATTTATGTATTATATTATACATTTTATATTATATTATTATATATTTTATATTGTATATAATATATTTTATATTCTATATTATATGTTTTATATTCTATTTTATATGTTATATATTATATATTACATATTACATATATTGTAATATATATATATATATATACACACACACACTCTCTCCTACTCCCTCTCCCTCTCCTACTCCCTCTCCCTCTCCCTCTCCCTCTCCCTCCCCCTCCCCCTCCCCCCTCCCCCTCCCCCTCCCCCTCCCCTCCCCCCTCCCCCTCCCCCTCCCCCTCCCCTCCCCCTCCCCCTCCCCTCCCCCTCCCCTCCCCCTCCCCCTCCCCCTCCCCCTCCCTCTCCATTTTAAAACGATATGTTTTCCCGTCTCCTTCTCTTTCTTAAAACTATCTGTTTCCCTTTCTTTGGTTTCAGCCGTAAGCGTTTGGAGGCCATCAGTTCTAGTTGGGGCCTCGAGCCTCGACAGGTCATGCTGGTTAGTTCGACCGACCCCATTCTCTCTTCTCAAAAGTTATACCCGTTTGTTTTTGTGTCTCTTGAAAGGCTCGTTATTCATTTAGTTTCGTTTAATTCGTCTAGGATTGGAGTCAAAATACCGTGCACTCTTTTTTTAGTGGTAGGTTTTTCAACTTTTCTTTCTTTCAGTCCGTTTTTTAACGTCTCTTTTTTTGAAAAAAAAAAAAATCTAACGGAAGGTTTTGCAGCTTTTTTTTCTAATGGTAGGTTTATCTGAATGGGTTTCAAAAGGTGCGGTCCACACCTCAATTTTCCAAGGGCGCCGTCTTAATCTCAAAGAATGGCATGCCTATTCTAGGGATTAACAATGGTGATGGTACTGCAAAATTATGCCGTGAATTGATATTACCATTAATCCTGTCCCTGCTTTTTTCTTTGCCCTCTGACCAACAAATAGCCTTCTTTATACTAATTATTTTTTTCGTTAAGCTAATCATTTAGCGGTTTAAGAATCGACCACGTCATTCTCACTGGAAATATAATTATCAACACTAAAACAAGTCTTCATACTAAACAATACGATGTAGCTTCGTCTCTCCTGCCTTGTTTCAAAAACGTTTGAGTGAGGCAAAGGAGACGCATCTTTATACAATTGTGTATAAAGAATTTTGTCAAGTTATCATCAGTCTGGGTTATTTTCTGAAGTTGTTGAACACTAATTTACTTGACGTTACACTAATGGACATTTTTCTAAGTCTAAGATATATTAATCTTTGGGGGATTGCAGTTTTCTCCTTTTTTTTCATGTCGAGCTTAACCTTAAGCTGGAGGTTATGGTTCTTATTCCGCTTTCAAGTCTAAGTATCTTAACACTAGACCTGTTAGAAAATTACCCCTTTTTTAGGATTTATTTTTGCTGTTTCATTGGGTCACCAACAACCGGTATACTGAGAACAATACAAGTCTGCATCGCAAAACATTATGTCTTACTGCAAAAACCAAAAGTAAAAGAGAAACGAGGTATCCGGTCAAAAACCCGTCTAGTATGGACTTACTAACGGTTGTATGGGAGCAAGTTGCAGCCGATTACGATATGGTAGTTAAGGCATTGTTTGTTATGTGAAGTGTTATTTCCAAGAAATTGCTGAAGGTTGGAGGTATGGGAGCCAGGTGTTGGGGGCAGGAGAGGCCAGCAAAAAGATTCTCCGAGAAGCACACCGGTCGGGTTATTTTGTGGTACAGATGAGTACAGCTCTTCCTCTCTCGACAGATGGCAAGTTGGAGATTAAGACAGGTGTCGCGAATGAAAAAACAAACCTGTTGTTGAGTTCGGAGGCAAAGACAAAAGATGCAAAAACGGAATATTTAGAGACGGAAGATAAAGGAAGTAATGCTTATGTCAAAACCGTCGAAGAATCTGAAGCTCGTCTAAAAGAGGGAGAGAAAGGATTGCAGAAAAAGGAGAAAACAGAAAGTGGTTCTATTTTAAGCTGGTATAAGAAGCTTGCCGATGGTACTCTTCATGTGGAAAAACAGAAATCGCAACACCGGGATGTACCATTTGTACACTATACAGTGTCTGATATGACAGAGCTCAAATGGGTCATTGAGGACCTCAATGGTGTCTCATACCGACAAAGTACATTTGTTCGAGGACAGGACAAGAGTGGCCAATCACCGGTTATTGTTATGCGAAAGACAATCAGTCAAGCCTCGTGAAAACCGACTTTAGAAGCAGTAATGACTGGTGAATAAGAAGTGGTCTTCTCATGAGATATCCTCATTTAGGCACTGTGGTATATTTCGTGGAACACAAGTCTTGTATTATTTCAGTAATCTGTTAATGAGAGACCTGGACTTCCAGATTCTTTGCAAATTTTGCAGATTTGAAGGCTGAGATACTGTAAGACTGCTTTCTTGAATCCAAAAGAGTTACTGATGGGGTGTACACCAATGAATTATGAACTTCCCAGCCATCCTCAGCAGGTCACTATAATGAATATCTAAAAGTGTTTTTGCATTAAGGATTTATTAGCGTTAACACGAAGTTAGGCTATATAACATTACTACGTGATAAGAGGTTAATCCACTCAATTAAAAGTTGCTGCATGGTTTTCAGCGAAAAAAGGTTGCAACCACTACCGGTGGGCAGTTTAGTGCTGGTCGCGAAACGGTAGGAAAACATGCTAGAAAAAAAAAAAAGGCAATACAACAAAAACGGAGAAAAAATTGTAAAACAAGAGGGAAAAAGCTGCAATCCAGTTGGCTTCGGGTAATGGGTACCGCAGGCTGTAGACTCGTAGTTCTTAATTAAAAATAAAAGGCAAAGTTTAAGATCGTGTCAAAAAATTGTGGAGATTGACGCTTGCCGATCGTCCAGTATTGTAGGGATAACATATCGAGCTACTCGTTGTGATTTCAGCTCAAAAGGCAAAACTAACAATTGTGTTTTTTTGGAGAGCGTGGGTACTTGTGTCTCATGTTGTCCACATTACTTATGAATTGAAATCTTGTTTTTACGACACTTTTGCGGTAGCATTTCATAGTATATTCGACACCGATTTGATGTTGTTGCAAAATCGTTCTATAAAAAAGGAAAAGAAGTTGTTAGTTTAGTTTTACACTTTATTAGGAAGCCATGAAATTCATTGGAAGGACTCCAACATTCCCACAGGAAATATATTACTTCCTTCCCTCGGTGAAACAGAGCTAAAAGTGGAGTTAACTTCCCGCTATCTGGGAATAATCTCCACAAAATATCCCAATGGAAATTGGACCCGAGAAGACCTTTGAAGAACAAAAAATTTCGCACTACCGTAGTAAGATGAGTTCTTTACAACTCCCTTGTGAATTGTAAATGCAAATCCTCCAACATTATTTTATAGCTCCTACCCAGATCAAAGATTGTAACAGTTCACTTCAACTATGATAATAGAAGATGTTTTTTTTATAAGACATGAAACAACTTATCGTCTAAGTAGTTCATAAGACAAAGTAAACAACTAACTTCTCGATAGCTCGAGAGGGAAGAGTGTTGGAGACAAAAACGATTAGAATAGTAGCCAATTTGTTTTTGGAATAAACGAATAATCCACAAAACCTATCCTCAACATTACTCTTATGTAATGCAAACACTTCAAATGAATCCTGTTTTTTTATCCACAATTTCATATATGGATTGATATGTTTTGCAACAAGTGCACCTAACTGGTAGTCTTTGAAATCCACCACCTACCAACTAATTATCGGTAATATCCAATAATACTAATATCCATCTGCCGGAAAAGAAGGCTTTAAGAAGTAAAAAGAAGGAAAAATGCTTTAGTACCCCACTTTTTTAATCTGCATCCACCGGTTTTTAGACTACGTCTTTTCTTATCCCAACAAATCCATCGTCCGTAGACAATACCGATAGACGTGCCCAATTTTGCCACAAGTTTTGGCTTTAACCATATAACTAATGTTATTTGAGCAAGTGGCGTGATTATGCATGTCATTGAATATTTTATTTTGATGACTATTGAGATTTTTGGTTGTTTGGGTCTTGGCTTTGGATGACTTCCCGTGCACTTGTGGTCGACAATCTTTTGAGGGAAGGGGCCCTAGGAACCCTCCCCCTCCTTTCCTCCCCCTTCTTTCCTCTCGTTTATATATCGTTGCGCTTACACGTGGTTTCATAGCATGTGCAAGCCTTTATTATTCCCCGTTCCGCTATTGTGGTCATGAATTGACAATGTGTTCCATATCTCCATCAACGTGCACTGTGAAGTTTGGAGGGTTTAGAAAGGTTGCTTTAGTGGCTTTTTTATGTGTTGGGAGTTGTTTGTGTAATTATTTTTAGGGTCTTTATATTAATGTCGTTGTTGTCTTGGTTGTTCCTTCGTTCTTATTTTGTTAGTTTGTCCTTCTCTATGTGCGCGACCCTTTAAAGTTTTTTTTCATTTCTTTTTTTCGCTTAGCATTGATTTTGTAAGTTATGTTTTAAAATTATTTGTAGTTGTTCGTTTCTATTGTTCCGATACACTCAAACGGTTCGCCATCACGCATTTTCAAAAAGCTTCTATCATAGGTTCAATGTGCTGGAACAATTGGAAACACTATATATTGTAACCCTGTCCAAAACTCATCTTGTAAAGCTATACTACAACTTCAGATTGTTTCGCTCACTAGACCATTTCTAACTTGTTTAGGGGGTAATGACGCAATGGAATAGATTCCCATTGGGTTTAAATGGTACCCACTGGGGGCTCCCGTTTAATTGACATGCCACAACACTAATAAAAAAGTATAATTTTAACTGTCTTTACTTCCCAACTTTGAACTTTCATCCGACAACAACATTACCCGTTAAACCTGTATTAGTTTCTATCCGAAAGGGTACGTGACAGCAACATATAATCCGGTCTTAACAATTTTTATGACTCAAATTTGTGTTTGCGCTAACAATAATTTATTGTAACAAACAACGTTCATTATAAGGCTAACAAATACAGTAAAAAAATCTGTATAACATGTTTGCAACACAAATTTGAGTTTGCTTTAACAAGTAAAAATATTAGCGAACAAAATTAATTGTTTACGCAAACAAAGAGATTTAAGAAATACCCTAAACCATGTTTTAAACACAAATTTGTGTTTGAGCTAACAAAGATATATGAAACAAACAATGTTTATTCTTTGCGCAATCAAAAAGAGGTAAAATAAACTCTGAACCATGTTTGTAACACAACGTTTTGTTTGCGGTAACAACAACAGTCGTAACAAACACTTTATATTGTTAACGCTCACAAAAATAGTTAAAATAAACTCTTATTATATTTATTACTCAAATTTGTGTTTACGCTTACAATAATTTCTTGTAACGAACAACGTTCATTATTAAACCAACAAAAACAGTAACAAATAACCCTAAACTACGTCTGTAACATAATCTTGTGTTTTCGGTAACAACAATAGTGGTAACAAACACTTTATATCGTTAACGCTCACAAAAATAGTTAAAATAATATCTCTACTAGGTTTATAACTCAAATTTGTGTTTACGCTAATAATTATTTCTTCTAACAAACAACGTTCATTATTGTTATTCTGAGACAACTGCTGGGACTGAAGACGATGAGGATGCTACTTTAGTCATCTAAACATTAAAACAAGCAAGAAACTTTTACAAAAACCGATTTGAAAAATAGCAACTTCAGCAGTTGATACCTCACAAATCACACACACAATATCTCTACAAATCTACTACAATGTAGATAACAATAGGAGGAACTCACACACAATATTACAAGTAATTATGCTTATAAATTTGTGAGATATTTATAGATAAATTTACCAAAAACAACATGTACAATTTTTTACATCAAATTGTTCCAAACCTCAATAATGACTAAGTCTAACTCATATACATTGAAGCTTCACTGCAAAACGTACGGAGGCATATTACTCGTACATCTAACCACCTGACACACCTAATATTGTGTGTATACCCGAAATGAAAAGGTATGTCAAACAAAGGAATCTTACACTAATCAACCAATCAAATAATTTGAAAGACCATTCCAAGCGAATATTTAGAACTACGTAAGATTTCGTATAACACGTCAGATCATCGTGTACAAGGTCCACTCTGACCAGCATTTGTCGGCGGTCTTTGTTCTCCGCCCGCATATGAGATTCATACTTGTAGGTGAACTTGGACGTGTTGTTTTGGTCCTCAGGTGTATTCGTACTGCAAAATATGGATATTCCGGAATACATTCTCCCTTGTATCAATGCGTGTCTTGAGAGTATATTCCTCGGTGTACTCTTTAATAAACCACTGTAACACCAATTCTGGTTTGCCCTTAACTGGACTTACTGAAAGCATTATAAGTCCTGAAACTCTCCCTCATATTCCGAGGCATAGAAAACACTAAAGCTTTCCAAAACAACACTCTCCTAAAGCTTTAGACAATACTAGCCACTTAAACCACATGCCTCTCTGCAAAATTGTGATTTAGGTGTAGGTAAGAGTTAGGTCATCATGTCCGCAACCATTTGCTCATCTAGTAAATAACAGAGTTTCAAAACTCTTCCGATAACCTCCTCTCTCACAAAATGTAGCTTGATATCGATGTGTTTGCTCTTAAAGTGATGGCTAGAGTTAGATGCAATAACAACAGCAGCCTGATTGTCACACCACACAATCTCAGGTCAAGAATGCAAAAACAAAAAACTCATAAAGAAGAGACTTTACCCACAGTAAGTCTTTGACTGTTAAGCTGGTTGTCATGTACTCAGCCTCCATAGTAGACTTAGCTATCACCTTCTGAAGTTTGCTGCTCCAGCAGCATGTCCCAATTCCAATCTTCAGAATATATCCGGTAGTAAAGCGTCGTCTTTGCATATCTCCATAGCTCGCATCGCTCCACGTCTAAGTTTTCACTTTTTCTTCACCGAGAGAGAGCGAGAGGTTTCGAGTTCCTCCAAGATACCGAAGAACTCTCTTTGCTGCCTCCCAGCCTGACTTCTTTTGATTTTGCATAAGTCGAATTAAAGCTCCAACAGATGCTGCAATGTCCGGTCAGGTAGTGTTCATGAAAAAGATAAGACTCACGACAATATTTTTGTAAGGAATGGAGGACATAGAGTCTGTCTCCTTGACTCCAAAAAGTCATCAATAACACTACCACCATCTGATTCATTCCCTTCCACTTTTTGTCTTAACTCCATGGGAGTAGGACTCCCATTCGCCTATGACATGCCAAACCTCTCAAGCATGTTCTCGGTGGCTTCCTTTTATCTCAAATAAATTAATCGTTGTTTTCTATCCCTTTCTACTTGAATTCCCAAAATATACTTAGCCTCCCCCAAATCCTTCATTTTAAATCGAGAATTCAAAGTTGTTTTTATTTTGTTTATTTCATTAATGGATTTGCTAAGTAGCCGCAAATTATTCATGTAAACATTAATATATATATAACTTTATCTTCTCTTTCCACTACATAAGCTAAATGAACCGAACAATTTTTTGTAAAACCAAGAATTGTCAAAAATACATCTAGTTTTAGGTTCCACTATCGTCGAGCCTGCTTCAGACCATAAAGGGACTTCAACAGTTTATAGACCATATTTTCTTTTCCTATTTTTGTATACCCCTCTTGCTGCTTTATATTGTAAAAGAGGTGACAATACACCACAACACGTCACAGTGCACAGCGGAAAACACCAAGGATCTTCCCGTAGCAACAGCAGGAGCACACAGAACTCACAGACAAGGTTGCGCTTTATTACTTGAAAAATAGTACAAGGTTGCGCTAGCTGTGTAGGTCTACTTGAGGTGCTCTATTCACAAGTCCACCTGACTATTTAAACTAACTAGCTGCTAGTCAAACTAGTACGGTACGCTGTACATGTGGACCTTTCCAGTCAACCTAGATCTATCCAACATTCTTCTAGAACTGTACCGCTCATTCTACATTCTGCGGCGTTGCTATGCTGCGCTGCTATGTTGCGGCGCTATCAAATTGTTACACTGCTAAGTTGCTATGCTGCTACGTTGCGCTGGTCTGGAATCGCAGCTGCGCTACTCTGGAATCGCAACTATAGCAGCCTAGCTCTAGGCACTAAGTACCCGAATCCTGTAATCCTATTACAATGCCTCCCACTAAGGATTCAGCGTCCCGCTGAACCTTGAATTACTCAGGGAACTGCAACTTCCGGAGTATGTCCTATGTTTCCTCGCGATACTCCTCGAACTCTTGGCGAAGGGCGTCGAGTTGATGTTGGAGCTGCTCACATCGGGTCTCCAGCAACGCGATATGATGATCTGCCGCTGCCAACTGCCTCCGAGTAATTTGCTCCCGAACCTGATCCTCCCCTTCCTTGGGTACAACCTCGGTTAATTCGGGTCGCGACGGAATGGCGGCCGGTGCAGGCTCCTCGGTGCCGGAATCCGGGGTTCTTCAGGTTCAGCCACTGGGGAAACTTCCTCCGCTTCCTCGTCCGCCGGTTTCCCACCGAGGTACTTTCCGTAATTTAAAGGACACGTGCTTCTTTGCTGCTTGGGCCCGCTGCAGAGCATTCCTTCGGGCCAGCTTGAGTGCCCGTACCTCAAGGGTGACCTCTGCCCTAGAGATGATGTCGTGGAGGAGGACATCCCACGGGTGATAATGACGGAGTAACCCGGGAACATCACTCCTATACCTGTAGTTGTCTTCTACCACTTCCACGAACGGTAAAGCGTGAGGATTCAACTGCACATAACCTTTATGATTATTTCCTAGGTCTTTTGTCTGCATGAAATTCCACGCTGGGTGTGACGGGACGTCGGCAGGAATACGGATAGGATCTCCAGGCTTCACTATACGCCATTCCTCGGGCCACTCCGAGGGGTTCCAATAAAACCTTTTGACGAAGCTGAAGGCGAGGTCCGGATGCTGGGTGTCGACCGGTAATGGGAAGAGGTAGTCGAGAATTTCCTCTCCTTGTTCACTTTCCTCCTCCGAATCCCTTCGGTTTTCTCGCAGGAGGAACACATCTTCGTCACAAGGGTATTATGCCTCTGCCTTCCTCTCCGCGCTTTCAGACGACTGCTCGTCCGCGGTACTCTTCTTGTTTGGGTCCCGCATCACCTCTAGATCTGAGGCACGCTCCTCAATTGGCGCAGGCGTTGGTTCGCGTTCCGGTTCCTCCGCCTCCAATAGCTCATGATCTGCTTGAAATTCCTGATCACCTTCCCGGGTTAGGGTGTATTCAGGTTCTTGTGAGTTTTCTGACCCCTCCCCTCCACTGGTCTCCGCCGGTCCTGCCTCGCAACTGGCACTTTCCTCCAGTTCCGGCTCCACTTGTACCTCTCTTCGCCTGCTTGCTACCACCATGGCTTCCGACGCCCTTAGCAATCTCTCGGGAAAGCTCGTGTCTCCTTGTCCCACCCGTACCAGTCTCCTCCCTTTCCGGGGTGGAGGGGACGACGACGCCATAGACACTGCTGAACCAGACAATTCCGGAAATTCCAGAAGTGAAGGTAAACTGATTGTGCGGAGAGAAGCAATTTCCAAGCTGCCGCGACTAGGTTGGTCGTGAGGACGGATGGCGGCTTTATTCACGGGGGTTGAGGGTTTCACTTTTGGACTTTGCGAAGCGTCGCAGCGTGGGAGGGTATCGCAGCGTCCATCATTTATAAAACTGCGCTGCTGCGGCGAAACCGAGGGTTCGTCGTTACCCACATAGTGAAACACAATTGCGCCGTTGCGCTTTCATGTCAGCGCAGCAGTGGTGTTGCGATCCTCTGACGTCATCGTAACCATGTTGCGCTGCGGTGGCTGCGCTGCTACAACGTTGCGGTGTGGTAACATCGCCGCTGCGATCCTTTGCCGCGTCTCCAAGATGATTGCGATGGTTGCGACACTGCGATTCGCTCCTTTGTTGCGGCCGCTGCGATTGCCCCTCTAGTAAAGCTGAGTGTCCTCACTCCGCTGAAACCGGCGCAGCAAATCCGAAGAATGCAGATCCTCCTCGTCCACCCAAGAGTCGTCTTCAGCACCGTAGCCCTTCCAACGCACCAAGTATTGGGTGGAGTTGGAATTCCGAGAGTGGCGTGACTGAAGGATCTCTTCCACCTCATACTCGTCCGAGGTTCCCCGAACGGGTGGTAAAGGAGTATGCCGTCCTCGATTAGGGAACAGTGAATCAGGATCGCGGAATGGTTTAAGAAGGGAAACATGGAAGACATTGTGGATATGCCAGTCCGTCGGGATATCCAACCTGTAAGCCACGTCGCCCACACGGGAAAGAATTGTGAACGGGCGCGTGAACTTCGGTGCCAACTTCTTAGAGAGGGCACCCGGCAAAGAGAGGTTTGCCATATTAAGGCGAACCTTGTCCCCCACGCAGAAGACGGTTTCTTTCCAGTGGGCGTCGGCCTGCAACTTTTGACGATCCTTAGCCATTTGGAGCCCCTTGGCCGCCCTTTCCAGGTTTTCTTGCAGCGTTTTGGCAAAGTCTAGGGCTGCCGGTGTTTGGCAGTCTGCTAACATTAAGTTTTGGGGAAGAGTGGGCTGTCGTCCATTGAAGGAGAATGGCGTAGCATTCGTTGACGAGTGCACTGCACTGTTGTATGTTACCTCGATCGCTGTTAAATGGTCCACCCAATCCGTTTGGTGCACCGAGACATAAGCCGGCAACGCTTCCTCCAAAGTTCGATTCACCCTTTCAGTCTGACCATCAGTTTGAGGGTGGTAGGCTGTGGACATGGCCAGCTGCGTGCCACATAACACAAATAGACTTTGCCAAAAGTGGCTCACGAATTTACGATCGCGGTCGCTGACGATTTTTGTCGGAAGTCCGTGATGGCGGAATATCTCCCGAAAGAATAAGTTCGCGATATCCATGCAGTAGCTGTGGTGGACGTGGGTAGAAACTGTGCCATTTTCGTCAAGTAATCCACGACGACGAAGATTGAGTCGTAGCCCTCCTTCGTCCGTGGAAGGGCCAAGATGAAATCCATCGAGATCGCCTCCCAAGGAACAGATGGTATCGGAAGGGGTTGTAACAGACCTTGGTGCCCTGAGTCCGTTTTGTTCCTATTACAGGAGTCACACGTCCGGACATATTCGGCAATGTCTCGAGTCATGTTTGGCCAATAATACGTCCCAGCGACACGTGCGGTTGTTTTATCCCGCCCAAAATGTCCACTGAGCGGCTCGTCGTGACTCATTTTAAGAATCATGTGACGGAGCTCCGTACTTGTTGGTACATAAAGTCGGGTTGTCTTACTCGGTTTGTATCGCCACATACCATTGGCGGTTCGAACGAGTACCTTCCATTTAATGAGTTCCTTTAGTGCATCATCGTCGCCATAGGCGTCCTTTATCCGACCTAACCACTGTTCGTCCACCTGCACCGTACTGGTGACTGCGCTGAGTTTCGGATCTTGCGCTGCGGTCGACGCTGCGGCGTCCCATTTCGTAGAGCTTACGTTCCCAAACTGCGATGCTTGCGGTCGTTGCGCCGCTACTGGCGCAGCGACTTCGGGTCTCCTTGACAGCGCATCCGCCGGGTTCGTTTTGCCTGGCTTATATTCTATAACAAGTTCCGGATCGGGTCTCCTTGACAGCGCATCCGCCGGGTTCGTTTTGCCTGGCTTATATTCTATAACAAGTTCCGGACCGAAGGTCTGTAGAAACGTCATCCAGCGCACTTGTTTCTTGGACAACTTCGGCTGGGTTTGAAGATATTGTAGGCGTGGTGATCCGTGATAATCGTGATCCGTTTCCCCTGAACGTAACACTTCCAAACCTCCAGCGCATTGATGATAGCTATTGTCTTTTTCTCATGGGTGGCCCAGTTCATCTCTGCTGCCTTTAGTTTTCGACTGTCGTAGGCGATGGGTTGAAGGCCTTTCCCTTGATCTTGCATAAGGATCGCTCCAATAGCCGTATCGCTAGCGTCGGTAATTATCGTCCAAGGTAATTCCAGGTCGGGAATAGCTAACACAGGGGCGGTAACCAACCGCTCCTTTAGCGTGTTAAAGGCTGCCCCTTGTGCAGCTTTCCTATCATAGGGCACGTCATTCTTGAGCAATTCCGTGAGCGGTACAGCGACTTTTGCGAAACCTTCGACAAAACGTCGATAATAGGAGCATAGTCCTAGAAAGCTCCGTAACTCCGTGATATTTGCCGGCTGCGGCCACTCCTTAACGGCCTTTGTCTTGTTTGGATCCACTGCTATTCCGTCCCGGCTCACCACATGGCCTAAAAAATCAATCTTCTCCTTGAAGAAGTCACATTTACTTCTTTTTGCGTACAACTTATTTTCCCGAAGGACCTGGAGGACCGTGCGTAAGTGCTTCATATGCTCCTCCTGCGTTTGGCTATACACCAGTATGTCGTCTAGGAAGACGATCACAAACGCGTCCAGATATTGCCGAAAGATGGAATTCATTAAATGCATAAAAGTCGCCGGTGCGTTAGTCAACCCGAACGGCATTACCCGAAACTAGAAATGACCGTATCGAGTTCTGAACGCCGTTTTCTCCACATCTTCTTTGGCAATTCTAATCTAGTGGTAGCCGCTCCGCAAGTCTATTTTCGAAAAATATTTAGCACCTCGAAGTCGATCCAACAATTCGTCGATCCTCGGCAGGGGGTACGCATTCTTCACCGTTAATTTGTTCAGCGCTCGGTAGTCTACACACATACGGAAACCTCCATCTTTCTTGTTCACAAAGAGAACGGTGGCTCCATACGGTGATTTGATAGGTTCGATTGCTCGGGCTTCGACCAACTCCGCGAGTTGCTTTTTCAGTTTGTCCAACTCGGTGTAGCTCATCTTGTACATCCAATTAGCCGGGGGTACCGCTCCAGGAACAAGCTCTATCATATGGTCTACTTTGCGCTTCGGAGGTAATCCTTGAGGGAGCTTCGGGGGAAATACATTTGCGTACTCCTCGAGAAGTTTTGTCACGACTTCCAGGGCCTCTTCGGAAGTCTTTCCAATGTCGTCACTTTCTTTGGAGTCGAAGTCGGGGTCCTTCTTCCATTCTTCCGAGATCTCCTCCTTCGCCTCCTCCATTGGCTGGACGACCGCCATACCAATCGTTTCCCCTTTCTTGAGTGCCCTCTTAAGTGTAAGGTCGAAAGCAAGCGTCCCTCTTCCGCTCCCTTACCAGCCCCTCCCGCTTTTACCTCAAACTCTTCTTCACCTTTCTTCACTCTCATGGCGCCACTTCTCCAATCAATTGTCGGATTCCATTTTTGCAGCCACGGCTTCCCCAAGATTACCTCATGGTCCCCAAGAGGTAATACACGAAGTGTGTCGTACCATCGGAATTTCCCAATTCCGACTCGTAACCTCGGGGTATGATGGGTAATGGATAAGGAACTTCCGTCGGCCAATTTTACCGATTGATGATCATTCAGTACCACAAGAGGAAGTTTCAACCTTTTCACCGTCGCCTCGTTAATGAAGTTCCCCGATGCTCCGGAGTCCACTATGAAGTTAGTTGCGCTCATTCCAATTTGACCCCGAAATATCAAAGGGTCTCCTCCTTCACCGGCTAACCTCATAACGGTAAGTTTTCCCTTTTTGGGACCTTTCCGTTTTGGACACTCTCGAGCCATATGATCTGGAGAACCGCACTGGAAGCATAGGCCATTTTGCCTCCACCGCTGGATTTCCTCGGGGGATAAGTCATTGGTCTTGGTCTTGGTAGTTTTCTTCTTTCTTCGCAGGACGTTGACCGCTTCCTTATCCTCATTAATTGCGCCGAGCTCCATGGGGGTTGGACCTTCGTCTGGCCGATGTCCTCCGCTACTGCTCGACCCGTAGTGATACGGTCTCCGGAGGTGAAAGTCGATTGAATCGGTCCGCTCCGCAAACTGGATGATTGCCGAGAGAGGAGGAGTCGTGCTTTCTCGAGCAAGCTATTGCTCCACATCTCTACGAATAGACGACTTAAGCCCGTTCACGTAGCGATCCACGGCTTCATCCTCCGTCATCGTAGGTATTTGAACTTTGCACTCCAAGAACCTCTGCGTAAACTCCATCACTGAAGTTCGTTGCTTCAATACTGCGATCTTATCTCTCGCTGCCTTCACCGTGTTGACAGGCTGCCAAGTGTCGCGGAGGAGTTGAACGAAGAGCGCCCAGACGGTCGGTGTCTCATCGTCCTCTACCAACGTTCTCCACCAAGCCCCCGCTGCCCCTTTAAGAAGACCACCCGCGTAGTGAATCTTCTCACGATCCGATAGGCTAGGAAAATTCTCGAGATAGTTCGCCACGGAGAATAGCCATGAGTCAAGGTTCTTGTGTCTTGCAGGGTCAAACTCGTCGGGAAGCCGTAATTTCGGTCTCCGGGAGTCTCTCTCGACGCCTCCATGAGGTCGCTCCCCTAGACGCGACTCCAAGGCTGTGACGGTGTTACTCAGCTGCGCGTTCTGTAATCTCACACTTTCCAACTCCATGAGAACTTGCGCCAACATTTCTATAGTGGATATGCCGTGTTCATCCATGCTGTCGAGTCACACGTAAATGCTCCGATACCAGTGTAAAAGAGGTGACAATACACCACAACACGTCACAGTGCACAGCGGAAAACACCAAGGATCTTCCCGTAGCAACAGCAGAAGCACACAGAACTCACAGACAAGGTTGCGCTTTATTACTTGAAAGAGAGTACAAGGTTGCGCTAGCTGTGTAGGTCTACTTGGGGTGCTCTTTTCACAAGCCTACCTGACTATTTAAACTAACTAGCTGCTAGTAAAACTAGTACGGTACACTGTACATGTGGACCTTTCCGTTCAACCAAGATCTATTCAACATTCTTCTAGAACTGCACCGCTCATTCTACATTCTGCGGCGTTGCTATGCTGCGCTGCTATGTTGCGGCGCTATCAAATTGTTACACTGCTAAGTTGCTATGCTGCTACGCTGCGCTGGTCTGGAATCGCAACTATAGCAGCCTAGCTCTAGCCACTAAGTACCCGAATCTTGTAATCCTATTACACATATATATAACTTCCTCTAAATCCTTATGCAATAAAGTTGTTTTGAGCTTCCATGATTGATTATATCTCGTCATATGTCGCAGCAATCCACTGATTCTTTTCAAGAACGGAAAAAACTTTCTGAATGGTAAGAGGATACCATGTGCTTGTAGAATAAGCATGGTCCACTCGATCACCTCTTAGCCGGCTGCTTTGTCTTCTTCCCCTTGGAAAATCCAAAGCGAGAACTGTTGGTCTTCGACGTTGTCTCGGATGAGAGGGAGGAGGAAGAGGAGGAGGAGGAGGAGGATGAGGTGGAGGTGTTCCAGTAGTAGGTGCTACAGCAGGTGAATCTTGCAGCGCAACAATGTGTGGAAGTCCAGATGTAGAGGGAGAAACTAACGATTGTCCAGATGGTGAGGGGATCTTCTCTAAGATGATATATTTCTGCAATTTTCTATGTTTTCCGCCCCATTCAAGCTAAAAACGTCAACAAATTGACTTTCTTCATTAATCAGAATATTTTAAGCAATCTATGTGTGCACCAAATTGGGCGACAAAGATGACAGGCGATAGCCACAAAAGGAAAAAAGGAAATTGCTCGAAAGTGGTAGAGCCGACTATGGAATAATAGCGGAACAGATGTTTGCCGACAATTAGAAAGGGTTCTGAAAATATATATATATATATATATATAAATTTTTTTTTTTAGTAATTGCACGCCAAAGTTGGCGCCGGATACACGAAAAACACGAAAAGAATGACAAAAATCCTTAGCAGGAAGCCATGGCCGGAGCTTGAAGAAAGGTGTCGGCAAAGAGGCACGAACTGATTTAGACGGAGGATGGCAGGAAGTGCAGAAATCTTGATGGCGGACTCAAGGAGCGTCGAATTGGGCGGCAAAGGGGAGAGAAGGTTGCCACGAAAAGAAAAAACAAAATCGGTTGAAACTAACAGAGTCGATTATGGAAAAACGAGAAAGTGGATGGTTTTGATTTTACCACTACTAAAAGGAGTTTGAAAAAATCTTTCGTTAGAGTACTTGCACGCCAAATTTGGCGTCGGATACACGAAGAAAATGGCGAAAAATTCTAGCAGGAAGCCATGGCCGAAGCTTCTAGAATGCCGCCGGAAGGAGAAAAGGTTCCGAAATATAGGTTATCGAGCACCACAGCTACAGACTAGGTTCGTCACAAGTTTCGCCCGTTGGTCGTTGGTGGGTCTGGTGGAGTGGTGGGTCTCGAGTTTTAGAGCCAAAGAGGCGTTAGACCCACCAATTTGCAAGATACCGTACACGGTACGGTACCTCCTGATGTCCTAATCAGTTTTGACGAAGAAAACTTGATATCGGGGTCAGTTTTGCCAGAGACGCGCCTCGAACCCGCGGCCTCACGGTCAGCATTTGGTCTAGACTTCTTGCAACCACCCGAAGATGTTTTTCCCCTCGTCTCTTCGCCCGCACGTGTTCCTCGCTCGTTCTCCGGCACGATGGTCTCCGCGCGCTGCCAGAAGAGTCAATCACACTAATTATTTTTCTACGCTATTTAAACTTTGACACTAATAACGATTCGCGGTGTAACGATTCAAGGCGTCGATAGACTTCGATAAGACTTTACGTCAACCGTAACCCTAACTCAAATTCCTCGACTTTGTCAAATTCCTATGACCTAAAAATCTCTTTCTCCGGAAAACGACAAACGAAACGAGAAACGACAAACGACAAAAGAAACGAGAAACGACAAACGACAAAAGAAACGAGAAACGACAAAAGAAAAGACAAACGACAAAAGACACGAGAAACGACAAAAGAAAAGACAAAAGAAACGAGAAACGACAAAAGAAACGAGAAACGAAAAAAGAAACGAGAAACGACAAAAGAAACGAGAAACGAAAAAAGAAACGAGAAACGACAAACGAAACGAGAAACGACAAAGGAAACGACAAAAGAAACGAGAAACGACAAAAGACACCGTTTCCGGTGAGTGGGAAGGATGGGGAAAAACAAAAAAAAGGGAAGAAGGAAGGGAGGCTGTTGACGCTGTTTTTTTTTTTTATGGCTTTAATTCGAATTATATTCCAGAAAAAACGGAAAAGAATGGGTTTTGGAGGGAGAGGGAGAGAGAGAGAGGGAGAGAGAGAGGGAGAGGGAGAGAGAGAGAGGGAGAGGGAGAGGGAGAGGGAGAGGTAGGGGAGAGGGAGAGGGAGAGGTAGGGGAGAGGGAGAGGGAGAGGTAGGGGAGAGGGAGAGGGAGAGGTAGGGGAGAGGGAGAGGGAGAGGTAGGGGAGAGGGAGAGGGAGAGGTAGGGGAGAGGGAGGAGAGAGAGAGAGAGGGGGAGAAGGAGAGAGAGAGAGGGAGAAGGAGAGGGAGAGAGGGAGAAGGAGAGAGAGAGGGATAGGGGAGAGAGAGAGGGAGGAGGAGAGGTATACGGAGAGGGAGATGATGCTTACTTTACGCATCAACCACTTATAGTATGGATATAATTTTTTCGCATTTTTTATAACTTTTTTTGCACATTAATATTTTAATTAAAAGTTGTCGCTAGCTTTTCTTTTTTTTGTTTCTCTTTGAGTTTGTAGTGATAAACCGTTTTTTGAAGTTTTAAACCGTTTTTTTCTAAAACCCTAGAAAACACTTACCTGGAAACCCTAAATACGAGAAAAACGCCAAAAAACCCTAAAAAAATTATTGAACCACTTAAGTAGAAACTTCAAAACGTTTTTTTTTTTTTAAATTTAAAAAATATAAAATTTCTAAAACTTTGAAGAAAGAAATTGAAAAAGAAACCAACTAGAAAAAAAATGACTACAAGGAAAACCCTAAAAATAAAAAACCTTGAGAAAAACCGCAGAATCCTAAAACATCAAAAAAAAAAAATAAAAAAAAATCCTAAAATCTCACGAAAAAAAAATTATCAAAAAAAAAAAAAAAAAAAAAAAAAAAAAATCAGAAAAAAAAAAAAAAAAATCTCAGAATCCTAAATTCTCAATTAGGTTTCACACCACTCAAACCTAAATAAATAAATAAATAAAAATAAAACCAAATACAAGCAAATAAATAAATCAACTAAATAAATCAAGTAAAAAAAATGGAAACTTAAACAAACCCCCTAATAATCTTTAACAAGATTTCAAACAATTTAAAATACGGTTAAAAATATCCAATAAAAGTCCTCTCCTTCTCCCCTCCCTCGCTTCCCGTTCCTCCCTCTCTCTTTCTTTCTTCCTCTCCCTTTTCCTCCCTTCGTCCCTCTCTCTTCCTCCCTCTCCGTCTTCCTCCCTCTCTCTCGTCCTCTTATCTCTTCCTCTCGTCCTCCCACTTTTTTTTCCTCCCTCTCTCGTCCTCCCTCTCCCCTCCCCTCTCTTCCTTCCCCTCTCTTGTCCTCCCTCTCTCTCTTCTTCCCTCTCTTCCTCCCTCTCTCTCTTCCTTCCCTTTTCTTGTCCTCCCTCTCTCTCGTCCTCTATCTTCCTCCCCCTCTCTCTTCCTCCCGCTCTTTCTTCCTCCCTCTCTCTCTTTTCTCTCTTCCTTCCTCTCTCTCTCTTCCTCCCTCTCTCTTCCTATCGCTCTCTTCCTCCCCCTCTTCTCCCTCTCTCTCTTCTCCTTCTCTTTCTTCCTCCCTCTCTCTCTTCTTCCCTCTCTCTCTTCCTCCCTCTCTCTCTTCGTTCCTCTCTCTCTCTTCCCTCCTTGAAGCAATTTTGAAAATTTCCGACCAACAATTTCACTTTTCGGATCTCAAAAGGGAAAAACTTCTATGGCTCCAAACTTTTTTGAAAAAACTAAGGAAAGAGGAAATAAAGAAGGAGAGGGAGACGGAAAGGGAGAGGGCGCTTCGGACCAAAATTGCTCTTTTTCCACGATCGAGAAAACATCTTGTCGTTTTGAAAAAGATGAAAACGGAAATCCTTTCCGAATTTGTGAACGAAATCGACAATTGCTCCGATATTGTCTTGGAAAGTAAGAGGAATGTTTTTTTTCTTTATTTTGGAATTTTTTCTGGAAAACATGTTATCAAAAACTTTATAAAAGTCATATTCTTTGTGCGTTATACATATGTACGTCCATACCATACATATATTTATACATATATATATATACATATATATATATATATATATATATATATATATATGTATATATATATTAATATATGCATATATATATGCATATATATATATATATATGTATGTATATATATATAATGTGTGTATATATGTATATCTATGTATATGTATGTATATGTATATATTTATGTATGTATATATGTATATTTGTATGCTCATGTATACATGCAAATACATATGTAATATATATACTTATTATATATATATATTATATATACACATATACTTTTTTTTATATATACTATGTATAATTTTACAGTGGGTTTACTCACGCTATAGCAGTTGAAGGGACTTTACATGTATGGAGTCACTTGTTTTATTGTCAAAAAATTGCAAAAAAATAGAGTTATTTTAGGAATTGTTAAGAAATTTGTATAATTTGTAAACATTTTGGTACAATTGCTGGTAACTATTTTGAAACTCTTACAGAAAATGTTCACAAAATTGTTATATTTGTACAGAAATTTGTATGAAATTGTTGCAATCATCCAGAAAATTTTATTCAGAATCAAAAAACAACAGAGGGAGATTTTTTTTTTTGTTTTTCTAACTTCTTTTAATTTCCTTTTTGGTTTCTTTTGTTATTACTTTGTTGTGTTCTTCTTTTGGTTTCCTATTTCGTCTCTTCTTTTATTACCTTTTGTTTTTAAAACACGTTTTTACTTTTTTTTTTACACTATTATTATCACCTTTTTTGTTCTTTTTTGTATTTTTTCTTGTATGTATATTAGACCAACTGAAATTATCGGATCAATTTTTTTTTTTTAAATGCCTTTGTCTGATCACCTTTTTTTTTTTTTTTGTATGTATTTTTAGACCAATGGAAATTATCGAATCGAGTTCGGAACAAATTAAAGATAATAAATTTGACGGATCCATTCCTAATTGGGGTTTTAAAGAAACAAAAGAAATAGAAAAAGAAATAAATGTAGAAAATGAAAGAGAGAGAGGAAATACAAAAAAGTTTTGGGAAGAAGATTTTAAAATTTTCAAAAATCGCGAAAACGGAATTTTTGAACACCCGTTTTCTCGAATCTGGGAATCTCCCGAGAATCCTTTTAAAGCATTTATGGGAATATTTGATGAAAAAAATGAAAAAAATGGAAAAGAAAACGGAAATTTTTCGGAAATCGGCGATTTTTTTCGTTCCGCAGAAAATTTGGTTCAAGAATTTTTTGGGATTTCGGAAGAAAATGAAGGAAAAGGACAAAAAATTGATAAATCTGAAGACAAATTTGGAGGTGAGTTTGTTTTTGGAGAGAAAGATAAGGGTGAGAGGAGGGGTGAAGGGAGAGGGAGAGGGAGAATTTTTGGTCATATATGGCCGAGAGAGAGAGGGTTAGAGAGAGAGGAGAGGGGTTTTCGTGGTAATGAGACGAAAAAACCTTATCTTAATACGGACTTTCCTCATAGTTTTGAAGAAGTATAGACGGTTTTCCGACCTTTTGTTACTTTTTTTTTGTTTTGTTATTGTGAATATATTTTGTGTTTTTTTTTTTTTGGTTATTGTGAATATTGTTTGTGATTAGTTTTTATCGTGTAATGATTTCATGGAAGTCCATATAGAATTTGAAATGTATATATATTTTTAGTGGTGCTTTTTGTATTTTAAAATTTAAAATTCTTAAAATTTTTAGATTTTTACATTTTTACATTTTAACATCTTTATGTTTCTACATTTTTTTATTTACTTTATTTTTTGGGGGTGGTCTTAACAAGACTTAAACAGCACAAGTTGGTTAAAGTAGAATATTCCGTTAGGGTTTTTGCTCAAATGTATACTTTTTTTTTTTTTTTTTTTCAACTTTTTCAAAAGAGTTTCGTTGTACGCTAAACCAGAAAAGATGTTTCATTTTCGTTGTAATACAAAATATTATTTTCTTTCTAAAAAACTACAACAAGACTTTTCATTTTTGTCGACCATACGGACAAGATTTTTGAGATTTGTTTATTGGAAGTTTGAAAATTTTCGCCTTTTTAATCATAGTTTGTCATTCCATTTGTCAAAAAAATCTTTTTTTTTCCTCTTTTATTTTGACGTTTGTCCATCGCCAATTTTTTTTAACAATTGATTAAAAATTTACCAAAAAAATATTAATTTTTTTATTAAAAGTTAAATTTAAATTTAATAAACCATTTTTTTTTGTATTATTATATTTTTAAGTCTGACGGCGTCCATTTGCTTCCTTGCTCCCATGGAGAAGACTTGATTAAACCCTTAAAAAATCCAAAAAAACCCGAAAAATCCTTAGAAAACCCTAGAAAACCCTAAAAAACCGTAAAGAAACAAAAATAGGGTAGAAAAACTTTTCGCCCTTAGGGCTTCTTCCCTGTTTTCAACACTATTTTGAACACTTGTCTTACTTTTTGAATTCGAGGTATTATGTCCTTCTTATGGTTTCATATATTTTCCTTCGTTTTACTTTTCCTTTTTTTTTTTTTCTGGAGGGTTCCCGTCGTATTTTTGGTGACATTGTTTTGACAATTATTGCCTCCAGGTTACATTGTTTGTAATATTACAGTAAATTTTAGTGATTTTTAGGGTTTTTTAGGGTTTTTGAGGGTTTTTTAGGTTTCTTAGGGTTTTAGGGTTTTTTACCATTTCAATGTTCAAAGGCAATGCAAGGCGATATTGTTAAAAACACCGATATTGTTCACCAACCATTTTACGACTTCACGGTAATTTAAATGTTCCCCAACATGTATAGAATTCACAATAATTATGCATATCTTTATTTGCGAGGCATTGGAGATATTTGGTCATTTGGGTACCACTTTGGATTATTTATTTTGGATGATTTATTTTGGATAATTTCCACTCTATTTGTAGTGTCACTTGTTTGAGAGACGGAGTCTGAAGAGTCGCACACCACTTATTAAACACTAAACAAAATGGGTATTTTGAGGTTACGGGTTTTTTTAAGGTTTTTCAGGGTTTCTGAAGAGTTTTGGTTTTTATAGTTTTATAGGGTTTTTTTTCTGGTTTTTAGGGTTTTTTAGGGTTTTTCAGGGTTTTCATAATATATATAAATATATATTGCATTCACATGGTACAAAGAAGATCCGGCATGAAGATATGGCAAGTCCAAAAGTCCCATTCGGTTCCCGTATTTGGCAGTAGTATCATTGCGTTTTTAAGTTGAAAAAAAAAAAAAAAAAAATACAAAAAATCATATTGGTATCCGTGTTTTTCAAAAATTAGATATTGACCATAATATGTGCCAAATGCCAAAAACAAGAAAAGAGAAAGCATGTTTTTGTTATGTGGTACCGAAGTGCGAATTTAATATCTCCAGGTAAGAGAGATGCAAGTTTTTGTCTTAAATTTTTTGAGTTCGTGGAATCTGCGTTTCTCCATATTTTATGAATTATTATTATTTATTTTTTTATTCTCGACTTCGGTTGTCATTCTCAAAGCTTTTCAATTCTGCTAAAATCCCTAAAAACAGAAAAACTCAGAAAAACCAGAAATAACTTCGAAAAATCCGAGAAGCTAAAACCCGTTTTGCGACCAGTGTTTTGTACAATTTTTTGCTTCATAAATTTTTGTTTCAAGTAAATGCATAGCTCATTCTCTCTAAAATGTCCCTAAACTTTTTTGATTTTCAAATCGCTAGAGAAAGTAAAAAAAATTGTTTACCGTCTCACAGTATTAGCAGTAAACATTCCAATTTAAATATAAATGTAGGATTCCTAAAATTGAATATAGTTATAATATACAGTTTAAATTGTATTTATTTACATTGTACATAATTAATATATAAATGTAGGTTTATTTACCTAAGTTGGTGTTATGAACCATTCCTATGACCTGGGCAGAATTACAACATAAGGAGAAGAAATTAAATTTAAAGGTGTATGAATATTAATTAGAAGGGAAAATTAAAAAATTAAAAAATTAGAAAATTAGAGGAAGGAAGAAGAGATCAGGTGAAGGGAAAAGAAACAGGTGACTCGACATAAAATTACGTTGCTTCTATTCAATTCAATTATTTGTTACTTCAATGATTACCATCGGATGAAACTCCAAAATCTAACGGTGGGTCCCGCCGAAAAATACCGTACAATAATTTAACGGGTTCACTTGGTACTAAACCAAACACTAAAAACAACAATTTCCGGAGATTGTGCACAAGCACGTGCGCGGCACTTCACCACCAATCGTTATTAGTAGTGTTGGGTATCGAGGACCATTTGCCGATATTTGATATATATCTCAGGTACCCGATAATCGATATATCGCTTCGATATATCGAAAAGCTAAATATCGCGATGTATCGCCAATATATCGCCAATATATCGCCAATATATCGCTGATATATCGTATTGTCGATATATCGAGGCTTTTAAAAAAAAAAATCATAACTATTTTTGCTACTGCTGCTAGATTTAATACTGCTGCAGCTGGTAGTAAATATCCAGAAGCATTTCAGTGTCATTATCCTCTTCACCTCCCATGCTACCTCCCATCCCTTGGGAATCCATGGAGAAAACTAAAAGTGTAACCTTTCTAAAATATTAGTCGCTGGAAATGGATAAGCCGTAATGGCTACCAATCTGCAGATTGGTAGATGCCTGCAAAAATGCCTGCAGATTGGTAGGTATTCCTGCCTGAAAGCATGAAAAGAACAGTCTGCAAATTTTTCTTTTCAGATTATACTTTGACTTAATTAGTGTGACCTTTTCGTATGTAAAATCTCTACGTACTAAATAATTAATTTCTTTTGCCGACTTTATTAAAAAGCGCGATGGTAAACCATCTGAGTCTATAAGAACAAAAGGAAGTAGCATTGCTAAAACTGAAAAACCACATAACAAGGGAATAAACAGAAGGGAAATTCAAGGCAAAAACTACGAAAAAACGAAAGGATGGCAGGGAAGTCGAAAACACCCAAAAAAGCAAAATCCAACAAACAAAACATCAAAGAAAAAAGCTAACACGTACCAAAAACCCCCCAACATAGCTAAAAACATTACGGAAAACAACCACGTAAGTCCCCGAATCCCAAAGGAGCTCGAGGAGGAAGTTCCGGAACACGTCGTCGATCCATAACGGCAATAGACGATCGAAGTAATATAGAAGCCAACACCCGTTGTAGGGCCACGGAAAAACGTTGACGATAAAAGGAAGTAAGGACTGGTCCTCGCCTCTCAAACGAGCGACGACCACAAGTACGGAAAAACTCGTCCAAAGCCACACCCAAGCAACCAAATATCTCGACCGCCATCGGAGTGAAGCCATCCATAGCGTCGCGATGGGCATAATCACGCTCTTTCCTTTTAGCTGCGTCACGGGCAGCCACTCCCATATGCCGAGCCACTTGGTTGACGACTGTAGTTGAGGTAGGGTTCGTCAAAACAATGTCA
>JBBHKE010001183.1:32765-63388 GCA_037447655.1 Zygnema cylindricum
ATCTACTCTTCTCTATCCCTCTCCCTCACTTTCTCATCTTTTGCTATCTAAAACTCTCTCTCACCCTCAGTAACCACATCTCACCTCCTTTTAATATGTTCACGCAGTGTAACTCTCCCACTCCCCCTCCTTATCTCTCACTGTAACCCACACTTATGTATGAAATGTATTACATTTCTAATTCGGTTGAGATTATGGTTTCCATCCTCTTCTCTCCTCTCCTTCCCTCTGCTACCCTCCCCTCTCTATTCCACTCTCTATTAACCTCCATTCTCCCTTTTCTCTCACCTTATACTCGTCTCTCTCTCTCTCACACCCAATGTCACTCTCTATTCCTCCCCCTCACCCTCTCAATGTGACGCACTTGTATAATTTTCCTCCACTCTACACCAATGACTCCCACTCTCTCTCAAAATCTATCGTTTTCTACTCTTTCACTCCCTCTCCCTATCTCTTCTCATCTAACTTTCAATTGCTCCTCTCTCTCTCCCTCTCTCTCTCTATTTTTACCCCTCTCACTATCATTTTCCATCTCCCTGTCTCTCTTCCTCCCACTCTAAATCATCACTCCCTACCCCACTCATTCACCCTATATTTCTCTCTCTACCTACCCCTATCTCTCGCATCTCTTTTTCAATTCTCTTTACCTCGGACTATCTAGGTGAGGTTGTATGGCGAAAAAAAAAACATAAAAAACGCTCTTTTTCAATTCTCTTTACCCCGGACTATCTTGTATGACGAAAAGAAAAACATAAAAAACGTTCACACGTCAGTTTATACCCATATCCCATTCAAAACTCGTAATTGCCCTTCAGCGATGAGGCCATGTCATTGCTAGAACCCACCAGCGACGAGACAACCTTGTCGCTGATGGCCGCATATACTACCATAATGCAAAAAAAAAAAAAATGGTTCTTGGTAAAAGGGAGAGTCCCTATCTGGCCAATTATGCAGACCGAATGGAAGTATAATCTCCAATACAAAAGTGGATTATTTCTTATCATACATGCAATCTCACGACAATGAATAATCTTTGGGGGGTTGGCAAAAGCACATGTATATCATTGAAAAAAATGATACAATATCATTTATGGTGTCCCAAAATACTATCTATCCTATATTTTATTTAAATGTAATCTAAGATAATCTATCACACCAAACAAATCACTAATATAAAAAATTCCAAACAACCCACACTATTATAAAAGAGCACATCCCCCACGCCCTTCCCCTTCACTTGGTAATTCTGATCCCTAATAAGCTTCGTCATATTCCAGAGTCCTCAAAACCCCGTTCGTCGTTAATGTTCATCCTCGTGTAAGTCGGCGGATTGTACGCCTTAGACGAAATCCCCGACCTCGCGGTGGGAAGTGGCACCTCATCACCTTCAAAATGGTTGCGCCATTTCATGATAATGCATTGTAAATCAGGTGTGAGCATTCTTTCTTCCCACTTTCCGTCTTTAAGTGATAATTCGCATTGGATCATCACTTTTCTCGCATACCCCATGCCCATTTTATCTTTCATGTCGTTAACCTCTCGAATGGAATCGCGAGCCAACCTAAGGAAAAATTCCTTTCCCGGTCCCTTTAGTTTTCCGGACCACCCATGAGAGTTGGGATCCCCCCATTGTTTGTTTTCGATTCCCTTCACTTTCCAACTCTCCCATTTCTTACTCCAAACCTCCTTTATTTTTGCGATGACAAATGAGTCCGCCGGTTGAACCAAGTGAGTAGCGCACGGAGGGAAGAAATGTAGTACAGTGTTTTTTGCAACCAAAACCGGATTCAGTTCTTCTGACATGTTGTGGCCTCCACAATTGTCGACAAACACAATTTTTTCTCGTCCTTGTCGATCACCTTTATCCGATCGGTCATCCTCGACCCACTGAGGGAACACAATCTTGTCCTTCCATTCTTTGGGCCCGCTGCGATAACACACTCCGCGAATAGAAATAACGGGCAATGAAAAAAGTTTGAGAATAAAAGACAATGGTAGAGGATGTAAAAAAAAAAAAAATAATAATAAGAGAGATGGGGTGTGAGAGGCGAATGAGGGAGTGAGTGAAGTACAAATGAAAGAGAAGGGAGAGGCAAAAAAAATTATTTAGAAAAACGTACCCGGTACGTTGTCGGGTAGCTTTTGTATCGGGTAACTTCGTAGTTTGTTGGTGAATATTAACATGGGGTTCTCTATTCTAGCGTTGACACCTCCGGTTAGACTGACCATTAGGGTCATGGAATCTCCGCCACCCGCCACATTTGCATACATTACCACGTCATCTCCTCGAAAACCCAACGTTTTGTCGTTATCTATGTTGACTATGAAGTGAGTTTCGTCCATGTTCTCAACCAAGTCCTCGTTGAACAAACCTAATTTCCAAAAACATTACAAAACAACAAAACCCACAAATTCACGTGTAAGTCCCACCGTTAATATATTTGCTGCAAAAAATACCGAAATACAAACATGATACAAAGCAATGAAATAGGTGGGAAAAAAGTCATAATCTCACCTGATTCGAAACCCCTTTTCAACACACCCATATGGTATGCCACCGTCTTCTCGATATGAATTTCCTTCTCCGAGCTCAATTGAAGCTTTCCTTTTTGAGCACGGATCACTATGTTGAACTTCTCTTTAAACCTTTGTAACCAACGTTTCGTAATACATAACTTTATCTCATTTCCCAAACTGGACAAGGTATGTGTTCTCTCCCCGATTCCTTGTAATATTGCATGCCGTCCCGACCACCACTTGCTTGCCTTTTGATATTCTGCAATAAAATACAGACAAATAAAAGTTGGAAATTTTTTTATGAGTTTTAGCGATGAGACATACTCATCGCTTAACGAGCGACGAGGTGTCGCTGGTTAATACGCATTTCATGGTTTTGAGCGATGAGACATACTCGTCGCTTAACCAGCAACGAGACACCTCTTCGCTGGTTCATATGCATTTCACGGTTTTGAGAGATGAGACATACTCATCGCTAAACCATCGACGAGACACCATCAACGGTGAACTGCATAAGCGATGAGCAATTACAGTCGCTTGCGCACGGATGGCGAGGAACCTCCCCAAATCATAAAAAGTGCATGTTGTTAGCCAATGAAAAGGGAATCAAAAGAGGTAGAGGGGAGGAGGGTGTGTAGTGTGTGGTTTTTAAAATCCATACCATTTATCGTTTTTATTTTTCTTCAATGAACGTGTGAGTTTGGCTATGGTCTCTTGGAGAATCATATTTTGCTCGTTCCTTTCAGCCAATTGCCTCGTGAGTTCAACAAACATATTAGGTAACGCCTCTTCTCCCATCGCAAGAGAAGGCAACATAGGAGGATGCACTCTTGGAATCTCCCATAAAAACGCACGTCTCAATGGAATATTGCGGAAACGTTGTAAAACATTCGTCCGCGCTTTACGGAGCGCTTGTAACGCGGGAGTTTATCGTGCATTACGGAGAATGGTATATAACCGGGGGTCCCATGGATGATAGTGCCTTAACGATTGGGGTACGTCAATGACATACCCGTTGCTTCGACGCCTAATCCACGCAAATTGTGGGTCGGAGGGGTTGAATTGACGGATATGGGCAAATGTGTTGGGAAAGTAATCCTAAGTTAGTTCAGAAGATAGTGCATTAAAGGGAGAGAGCGCAGTGGCGCAATGGAGAAGCACAGTGCAGAAGTGCAAAGTGGAATAACTTTCTTGTTAAATGGTTAAATCGAGCACGCGACCAAACGATCTTTATTTACAGAGAAAGAGCTTTCTAACGAGCTATAGAGAGCAATATTTGGATACGTAGATCAAAAGTTACAGGCGTGCAAAGCAGAAGCTTCTAGAAGGTTCCACAGGAAACGGTATGGACTTTTCCGAGGTGGTTCTTAAGTGTTTCCTTGGAGTTTCGGGGACATGTCTAGTAGGTTCTTGTGACGTGGAGAGCCACGAGAAGGACATTTGTCAATAAGTTAGAGCTAGAAATGTCTAGAATGTCTAGAAGGGTAGAGTAGAAAAGAGTATATATGAAGTAGGAGAAGTAGACAAATCAATACAATTGGAGAATTGGTTGTGACCATAGTTGAAGAGATAGTAAGATTCCCTATAGTGAGAAAGCATTGTAACTCTGTGTGAGTTGAGATACAAAGATAAGTGAAGCCTTGTAAAGAGAACTTGGAGATAATAAAGTGATTCTTCTTGTGAGGAAAATTTGAGCAAGTATGCTTTTACTTTGTGAGTGAATTCTTTGTGGCTTTGGAAGATTCTTGAGTGACCTGTGAGAGAGTTTTTGCTTTGTGAAGCTAGATTGTTGCAAGATGAGTGAGGCCCACAAAATTCAACATGGTATCGGAGCAAACGAAGCCATGAAGTTCTCCAAGTTTGCTGGAGCAAATTTCCACATATGGAAAGCGAAAATTAAGCAAGTGCTCAAGATGAAGAAACTATGGGGACACGTTGATCGAACCGACCCGGCACCGGCGGCACAAGACGAGCTTGTGGTGTGGCAAGGAAAGGAGGAAGAGGCCAAAGGTTACATTTTGTTGAGTCTTGACGACACTCAAGTATCCCACATTTTAGGATGCGATTCGGCAAAGGGGATGTGGGACACCTTGCTCAAGGTGTATGAAGATAGTGGAACGGCAAATGTGTTGCAATTAAAGGAGGAACTTGCCACCTTTAAGATGAAGGAGACGGACTCGATTCAAACGCACGTGAATCGACTTAAGGAGCTTGCGGAGCAACTAACGGCGGTCGGAAAGAAACAAGACGAAGAAGACCTCGTGCTTACGTTATTGAGGAGCCTCCCAAGTGAATATAAAATGCTCGTGACGGCGTTAAAATCACAAGAGAAGTTAAAGTTGGAGTACGTCGTAAGTCGGCTACTACAACAGGAGCTCGACCTCAAGCATGGAGAAAGTGAGGAGTCGGGAGACTCGGCGCTTTTCACAAAAGGACGCAAGAGCACTACTATGAGGAAGTGCTACAATTGCGGCAAAGCGGGTCACATGGCGAAGAATTGCCGCCTATCGAAGAAGGCAAATGAGAGGCCGAAGGGAGGGAGCTCAACGGCATGCTACAATTGCGGAAAGGAGGGTCATCGAGCGTATGAGTGCAAACACAAGAAAGGCAACGCGATGACCGTGGAACTTCAACAAGCAAATCTCGTGGAGAAGAAGGGAAGTTCAAGTGATTGGATTGTAGACTCGGGAGCAACGCATCATATGTGTAATGAAAAGTCGTTGTTTGTAACTCTCACTTAATTGGATACACCAAAAAGAATTATTGTTGCTAATAATGAGTCTTTAGAGGTAAATATGGAGGGTGATGTGAGAGTAGATTTACCCACGGGTAGAGGTATAAACCGAGTCACTTTGAAAAATGTGTTTTATACTCCGCAATTAAAGAAGAATTTATTTAGTGTGATCCATGCCGTGAAGTTTGGACATAGAGTTGTATTTAAAGAGAAGTATAAGTGTGAGATTAATGAAGAGAGCACGGGTAGAGTAAAAGGTGAAGGAATAGCGGAAGGGAATTTATTTAAGTTAAGAGTAAAGATACCAAGAGTGAGAGGGGGATCATTTATTGCCGAGGGAAATTCAAGTGAGTTAAAGTCCTTTAGTTTATGGCATAAAAGGTTTGCGCATTTAGGAGAGGCCAACTTAAAGAAGTTAATTGAGAAGAAAATGGTGAAGGGGCTTGAAGGAGTTAGTGGAACTCTAACGGGGGTGTGTGACGGTTGTTTGGAGGGGAAACAACATAGAGAGCCGTTTAAACGCACGGAGGAGAGAAGAACTCGGGAGAAGCTTGAGCTTGTCCACACGGACATAAGTGGACCGCACCCGAGGAGTCTTGGAGGCAGTAAATATTTCATCACTTTCACGGACGATTGTACAAGGAAAGTGTGGATTTACTTCATGAGGGAGAAACGGGAAGCTCTCGAGAAGTTTAAGGAGTTTAAGGCCGAAGCCGAGAAATATTCCGAAAAGAAGGTGAAGGCGCTACGATCCGACAACGGCGGAGAATACACCTCAGGAGCTTTTAAGTCGTTTTGTAAGAAGGAGGGAATTCGGAAAGAATTTACTACCCCTTATAGCCCGCAACAAAACGGAGTGGCCGAAAGATTAAACCGAACGTTGGTGGAGGGTGCACGAGCTATGGTCCACTCGGCGGACCTCGACAAGTCATTTTGGGCCGAGGCGATTTATTGCACCGTGCATGTTAAGAATCGGTCACCAAGCGCAAACTTAGAAGACGTTACCCCCGAGGAGGCATGGAGTGGCTACAAGCCGAGTGTGCAACACTTGCGAGTGTTCGGATGCAAAGCGAGCGTATTTATTCCTTCACAAAAGCGAAAGAAGTTTGATAAGAAAAGTTGGACGGGAGTTTTCGTTGGATATGATGCGGCGAGAAAGGCGTATCGCTTTGGGATACGAAAAAGCAAAAGGTCGTATCAAGCCGAGATGTTATTGTCCATGAAAAACAAGAGGCTAAAGAGGAGTCATTTGAGGATATGGAAATTAAGGAGCATGAAGAGGAGGTGGAGGTGGAAGAAGAAGCAAGTCCTTCGAGTTCGACTAGCACTCCACCCGAGACGGATGAGGCAAATTCAACTCCGGAAACAAGCCCGCAGGCACCGAGGAGATCCGGAAGAGTGAGAACAACACCAAAGAGATTAACCGCTACGAGACTTGGTGGTGTGAATGAGGAATTTGCCGGATTTGCATATTGTTTTCTTACGGAAGAGGAGGAGCCGCAGAGTTTTCAAGAGGCGATTACGTGTGCCGAAGCACAAAAATGGAGGGCGGCTATGGACGACGAAATGAGGAGTCTCTATGACAATGACACGTGGGAACTCGTCCCAAGACCGGAGGGGAAAAATATTGTCGGTTGCAAATGGGTCTACAAAATTAAGAGGAAGGCGGACGGGACCGTGGAGCGTTACAAAGCCCGTTTAGTCGCGAAGGGATATTCCCAAAAGGAGGGGATTGACTACAATGAAACTTTTGCACCGGTTGTGAAATTTTCAAGCTTAAGGAGTTTGGTCGCGATTGCCGCATTGGAGGGCATGAAGATGCATCAAATGGACGTGAAGACGGCGTTCCTCAATGGAGAGCTTGACGAGGAAATTTATATGGAGCAACCGGAAGGCATGGTGAAGAAGGGAGAGGAGGACCTTGTGTGCAAGTTAAAGAAGCCTCTCTATGGTCTTAAACAAGGACCACGGTGTTGGAATCACCGTATCGACGGTGAAATGAAAAAGGAAGGCTTTGAGAGATTTGAGACGGATAGAGCGGTGTATAAGCGTGGAGTAGGAAAATCTCTCACAATTGTGTCTATCTATGTGGATGATGTGAACATCTTTGGTTATCTCGATGATGAAATTTTGAAAGTTAAAAGGTTTCTCAAAAGTAAGTTTGAAATGAGTGATTTAGGAGAAACTAATTATTTGTTGGGAATTAAAGTGGATATTGATAAAGAGAAAGGCGAGGTGACCATGCACCAAGAGAAGTACGCGAGAGAAGTCCTCAAGCGATTTAATATGGAGAATTGCAAGCCGGTGAGCACACCAATGGACACGGGGCTGAAGCTCACGAAAAATATGTGTCCAACGAACGAGGACGAAAGGGAGCAAATGAAGGAAGTACCGTATCGAGAAGCGGTCGGGAGCTTGATGTATTTGATGGTAGCAACGAGACCGGATTTGGCTGCGGCGGTTGGGAGTGTTTCCCAATTCATGGAGAATCCGGGAATTATACATTGGCAAGCCGTGAAAAGAATTTTGCGTTACCTCAAAGGAACGGTGAATTTCGGTTTAAAATTCAAGAGAGGAGAATCCGTAGAATTCACCGGATATGTCGACTCAGATTGGGGAGGCGACGAAGACACACGGCGAAGCACGACCGGATATGTTTTTACATGCGGAGGCGCAGCAATAAGTTGGAGCTCCCGAAGACAAAGGACGGTTGCCCTATCGAGCACGGAAGCCGAATATATGGCAGCAACACACGCTACGAAGGAAGCCATATGGTTAAGGGCGTTCTTTAAAGAGGCGGGATTCGAGCAAGGAACAACGGTGATATACTCGGATAATCAAGGAAGTATTGCTCTCATGAAAAATCCCGTTTATCATGCTCGCACAAAGCATATTGACATTCAATTTCATTTTGTTAGAGAATATGTTGAAAGTAAAGAGATAAAATTTGAGTATGTGCATACGAGCATGCAAGCGGCGGATAGTTTGACAAAGGCAATCTCAAGAGAGAAAGTAAATTTGTGTAATGAGTTATTTGGACTTGTAAGTCATCATTGAACTAACTAATGATTAAGAGGGGGTGTTGAGAAAGTAATCCTAAGTTAGTTCAGAAGATAGTGCATTAAAGGGAGAGAGCGCAGTGGCGCAATGGAGAAGCACAGTGCAGAAGTGCAAAGTGGAATAACTTTCTTGTTAAATGGTTAAATCGAGCACGCGACCAGACGATCTTTATCTACAGAGAAAGAGCTTTCGAACGAGCTATAGAGAGCAAGATTTGGATACGTAGATCAAAAGTTACAGGCGTGCAAAGCAGAAGCTTCTAGAAGGTTCCACAGGAAACGGTATGGACTTTTCCGAGGTGGTTCCTAAGTGTTTCGTTGGAGTTTCGGGGACATGTCTAGTAGGTTCTTGTGACGTGGAGAGCCACGATTTTCGGGGACATGTCTAGTAGGTTCTTGTGACGTGGAGAGCCACGAGAAGGACACTTGTCAATAAGTTAGAGCTAGAAATGTCTAGAATGTCTAGAAGGGTAGAGTAGAAAAGAGTATATATGAAGTAGGAGAAGTAGACAAATCAATACAATTGGAGAATTGGTTGTGACCATAGTTGAAGAGATAGTAAGAGTCCCTATAGTGAGAAAGCATTGTAACTCTGTGTGAGTTGAGATACAAAGATAAGTGAAGCCTTGTAAAGAGAACTTGGAGATAATAAAGTGATTCTTCTTGTGAGGAAAATTTGAGCAAGTGTGCTTTTACTTTGTGAGTGAATTCTTTGTGGCTTCGGAAGATTCTTGAGTGACCTGTGAGAGAGTTTTTGCTTTGTGAAGCTAGATTGTTGCAAGATGAGTGAGGCCCACAAAATTCAACAAAATGTTGAGCCGCGACTCTCATGGGCAATGAAGAGCCATGTTGGGTGTGCGGGTACATCGGATAGGATGTGAAATACTTCCGGTACGGGATTCCTCCTAGGGTGGAGGGGGCGGGGTTGTCCGTACCTCCAGTGCTCGGGCCACTCCGCGACCGGAATGAAGTGCGCCGCTCTTGGCCAAAAATTGTCCATGGCCTCCTCACCCGTCGGAGGTGGGAAAAACCAATTGGCTTTCTCAACCCGATAACGAGGTTGAGGATATTGAGGAGCAATTACAAGAGCTCGCTCGGAATTCGGTGAAGGGGGAGCAAAAAGGACCTCTTCATCGCTTTCATACTCATTCTCTCTTTTCTTTCCTCACTCTCTTCACTTTGTTCATCTTCGGTTGGCGGGGCACCCTCAAATTTGGCGACCGGAATGTCGGAGGGGTGAACCTCCTCCGTGACATGCTCCTCCTCGCTCGGTTTGTCACCACTCACAATGCTTTCGTCGGTGGGAGATAAGGAGGGCTCGTAATCCTCGTCGCCAATCTCCTCAACTTTAGCCTTCCCTTCCGCTATTATTCTTCTCCTCTCTACCCTACCCGGTGATTCCCTCTCCTCGCCTTCCTCATCCACTTTCTGGCCCTCCCCTCCAACCTCTCACAATACCGCCTCATCCCCCCCTCTTCCCTCCTCTCTATTTATTTCCTCCTCGGGTAATGGTCGTTCTATGGGTTCCTCAACCGATTCCCCTTCTTTCATCCCTCCCTCATCTGCCGCCTTCCCTTTTCTTTCAACATCTACCAAAGACTCCATTTCTCTCCCAACCTTATCCTCCTCTGTCCTCTCCATTTGCGCCTCTACAAAAGGCTCCCTTTCCCTCTCTACCTTCACAGACGCCCCTTTTTGTTGTCTTGCATCCGACAGTGGCTCCCATTGGATCGGTAATACCTCCGTTGCCTCCCTTTCCCTTGCCAACTCCTCCGCCGTCTTCCCTAACCTAACTCACTCTTTTGCCGCCTCTCTATCCCTCTCTACCTCTTCCGGCAATACCTCTACCCTAGGTAAATTAGCCCTCTCACCCTCCTCCCTTAGTATTTCTCCCGTTTGTGTTGTATCCTCTTAAGATTGGTTATGGTTCCGTAGTATTGGCGGAAAACGAAAGCGCACAAACCGCGCACTGTGTAGACGCTTCGTTGGCTTCTTGGTTGACCGCGTGGTTGGCTATTTACCACCCCTCATGATGACGTGTCAACTTAGGTGGGAAAACGATTGAGATAATAAACGTTAACGCAAGACACAACGAGGTGTGTGAGAATGACGTAAAAAGAAGGAACGCCTACAGCCAGTAGGTTTTTCAAAAATTAAAACACATGTTTACGTTAGATATGTACGTATAACTGATGACTATATATAACACGTATGAGCGACATGAGCGACATGACGAACTTCACTGTCACACTAATTTCGGTAAGTACTGAACCGAACTCAACCAAAAATAGCTTAAGTCCTGAACAGCTCTCTCTCACAGCTGAGGCATAAAGAGGACTAAAGCTTTCTAAAAACAACACTCATGACTATATATAACATGTGTGAGCGTCAGGACAAATTAACAGCGATGCGTATATTCTAAGAATGTACACATCGCTGGACAAAACGAACAGTTCACGGAACACTTCGTCTCGTTTTATCAATACTCCAACATAGACGCTACGCCAAACGAAGCGTTATTTCGACATCTACTATTTTATACCGGACGCCAACATTCAAGCGACGACAACTTCGTCGCCCGATGAAAGGCGTACAACCAAACTTAAACCTAGTGAAACAACGACCAAGCGACGACGCAATGTCGTTGCTCATACATTACGACATCACTAAAGCGACGAGGAACTCTCATCGCTTTTATCACAAAACCCACAGTATTTATATACAATATCATCGAGAGGGGTTAACTAATTCAACGACGCTAAGCATTACAACTTTCAAGTGGAAGAGAGAGTAAGGATATGAGAGGAGAAAAGCGGTAGAGAGAGGGGTTGGGGAAGGAGGGGGGAATAGTGCGAGGAGTGGGAGAGGTAGAAAGAGAGGAATAGAGATAAGGGAGGGGGGCGGGAAAGGAGAGAAGAGGGAACGAAAAGAGGTGGAGGTAGTGGTAGAGTGAGAGAGGGAATGACGGAGAGAGAGGGATAGGGATGGATTTAGAATTGGAGAGGGAGAGGGGATTAGTGAGGGAGAGTGGCGTGTAGAAGGGAGTGGACAGAAAAAAGGGGAGGGAGAGGATGACGGAGGGGGGATAGGGAGGGGGAAGAGACGAAGTGAGAGAAGGAGCCAAGGTGAGATAGGAGTAGGGGGGAGAGACGTATAAAGAGAGGAAGAATGCGAGCGAGGAAGAGAGGGAGATAAGAGGGGTTAGTGGAGAGAAAGAGGGAAGAGGGAGGGAAAGAGAGAAAAGGGGATGAGGATGGAGAAGAGAGAGAGAGGGGACGAGGGGCTAGGTTTATGGAGGGGAGAGGTATAGAGGGTGGGGGAGGGAAAGGGAGGAGAGAAGGAGATAAAGGGAGGGAGACAAGAGAGAGGGGTAATAAAGAGAGGGAGGAGGGGATGGAGGGATTGACATAGTGACGTGACATCGAGAGGGAGTGCCAAGCATGTAAACGGCCACGATTTATGCAAGAAGTACAAACTTGAATGGTTATAACACTTACTACAACCATAGTCTCCCGTGAAGTGTTCAGGGAACCTCCTCATGGTCCTCAAAACGATTTCGTTTTCCCCGTTGAATTGTACGTTGGTGATCATCTAGTTGATTACTCGCATGCAAGTTATCTTCGTCGAAACATGTTGAGTTTTGCGAGGTTTTCGTGGGAGCCTAACGAAACATGCACCCTCCTCTTCATAACCTCCGATCGGACCCTCTTCATCGAATGGCTTCCCATACGTTAATTCTTCCCCATCGCTTGGCATTTGCGTCTCCTCTGAATGGCGGATGCCCCCCCTCTCGGAGTCGGTGTTAATTGGGAATGGAGGGACACGAACATTTCCGGAGTTTCTCGCAGCATAACTCCCGAAAAAATTAGTTATTGGAGAAGAGATTGGCCACATATTGGTAAAAAATAACAGATAACCGTTCAGGTTAGGAATGGATGCGAAGCAAACAAAGGTAAGGATAATATCAAAGACGATTGCTTAAGGTGAATAAGTTGTGCCATGGTTGTCCAAAAATAGAAATATATATAGCAAATATGATATCTCAAAGAGAAGAAAGAGCGGGAAGGGTTTTTGAGTCAAGAATGCAGTTTTTAAAAATTCTGTTGAATTTTAGACGCCACAAAAAGGTTTCATTTGAAATTTGATTGTGAAATATATTAAAAACGTCAAAAAAAAGCGGGAATGAACGAAAATGAGCGCGGGTTACAGTGGGAAAATACGCACGTGGTAGGGGACGATGATTTTGGTGAAAACGCCATGAATAATGCAACAGGTTAATGGATGTACGGAAAATTGTTTCAATAGGCGATGAGACGTTTATCCGGTTGTTGTTACATTGTGGTCGACAATTTCCAGCCATAATATTTAAGTGGGGTGAATGCATGCCACGCGTAATGTTGATCGACCAATCATTTAACGACTTACAGATGATAAGTTGGATTTTTTTGTTTTATACCTCCATTCAGAATGAACATTAACGCTTATACATGTTATTTTCGTCAACGTCGACGCTATTAACTGTTATCTTTGGAAATGGTGCAACCGGAAAGCAATCAATTTAGCATTAAGACACTTATTAACGTTAATATACTCTAATACAACCGGTAAACATCGACATAATTAGAGTTAAAGCCTGGTATTAGTGTATATTTTACTACAACATAAGTACAAGCGACGTCATTTTTGAACGCAACAGCGTGCAAAGGTTAGTTCAAAATTCGTGCTTACGGGAAACATAACTGATCACACATTACACAATTCCCGGAGTCGCGTTAACATGTAATTGCGTAAAATTTACTAGGAGACGCGGATGTCGCAAAAACGCTACGGCGTACGATTTGAACAATTCCGTACACACACATATTTTAGTGTTTAGATATCATGATCCGACAATTAATACAAAACAATTTACAAATTAGAGTGAATGATAAATTAGTATCATTGTGTACCCTAAAAAACCCAATTTACCGTAAAGTACGCTAATTGCTTCATTACGGTATCTATTTAATTACACTAATAGCGATTCACGGTATACAGTAGCCACAAAGTGAACGTGAACACTTGGTCTACTTGGAAAATGTAGGATCTTAAACAAAAGACATTCACTCAAAATAAACACAAAACATAAATCATTACACAGCGGAAGCTCATAAAAGACATGAGGAATATTCAGCTAAAATGATATATAAGTGTTTTTGGCCGAAGCCTCTTTACATCATCACTCTTCACTCTTCTCTCTCTTCTCTCTCTTCTTTAATAAACTCTACTCCAAGATTAATCATCTAAGATAGATTGATTAATAACATTCAATACTCTGTACATGTACACTGCTACCTACATACTTGCTACTCTGCACTAAGAGACAACAAGGTAAGACAAGTAAAACTTCTTGAAATTAATAGATTTCTAGAGTATTTTCTAGGTATAAATATGTTGGTATAAAAGGAAAATAAAAATACGGACAGCCTACCTTCACCTCCTCTCTCTAGCCCCCATACTTGTTATAGTCACTGAAAGATAGAGAGGGTGGTTGAACCATAGCTGCCTTGAAACTTTGAGACCTCTATTGGCCCTCAGAGTATGCAGATCCAAAAGAAGCTAATCTAGATAGTGCCGACTCCAAGTTGATATAGACACAAGTGACTGACCCCTTGATAGTCACAACCCCAATATAGATTCACCCCTGTGAAATAACACTTTCTGTGTGCTCAGTTTCACCACAGAATGCAAAGTTAGAATATGAGATTTAGACACATTCACCCACTTTGACTTTCCCTTAGAAATGCAGCCCCCCTGGCAGACAAAAACTCTGACCGACTACACCTCTGTGTAGCTTGGACTCCCCTGAGTCCGCAGCAAAAAGAATCACTAAAAATGATCAAGTAAATTGATAGTTATGGCTGGCCAAAGTTTGCCATTTATACAGGGTGCTCTTTGGGAGAGGCAGCTGCCTACCCAAAATTTTCTAAGTCCTATTCCCTCTCTAAAACTCTATCTACTGAAGTACGGCACCAATCAAATTACTGTGTCGTACAAAAAAGTACAGGTACCGGTGTACTCTATGTACGGCCATTGTACGACATGACCAAAAAGGTCAACACGTGTCAAATCGGGATTAGTTCCTATAATCTCCGAAATTCCCGTAGTCCAATGTTATCACACCACGTGTCATCTGACGTGGCAAAGACCGTAAAACGCCAAAAATGCCTTTTCCGTGATCGCGGTGCCTATCGTGGCCGTCCGATCAAAACCGGCTATAATCCTAGCCGCTGAAATTCGACGCGCGGTATTTGTTTCGCTATCGAAACAAATGTGCGGTATTTGTTTCGCTATCGAAACAAATGCGCGGTATCTGTTTTGCTATCGAAACAATTGCGCGGTATCCGTTCTGTTCACATACCGTACTTCGTACTAAATCAAACTGTATCTATGTACTAAGTATCTATTAGCCGTTAAACGGATTAATGTACATATGACGATTTATATATTTATCAAACCCTATATATCGTAATATCTATCCTAGACTTAACGGCTAGAGCTAACGGCTAATGCGGATTGACGGACGGCAGATACGAAGATCAATTCCTGGGTCCGTCAACTAATTTTTGGTAAGTCTACCTAATTCACCCCCTGTCTTCTCTAGAGAGCCTAGGCAGCCATGGCTCTAGCTCCCTATCCAGCCTTCAGTGACTACAACAAGTGTGGGGGTTTGGATAGGGGAGTTAGAGGCAGACCGCCTCAGCTCTTTTTCTATCCTAATACAGACCTAGAAAATACTCAAATATCTACATGCCTTAGTTTAACAGCCAGTTATTTTTAGTTTACTAAAAAGAGACCTAACGGACCCAGGACTTGATCCCAATATCTGCCGTCCGTCAGGTTAGTCAGTAACTGTCAGCTTTATCCTATTAGACTAGGACCAATGCTAAATGTTATAAGGTATGATAAATATATTTAGTTAGGAGTGAACGAATTCATTTAACTGAAACTGTATATGGCATACATAGATACAATTTTGTAGAAGTAGGAAGTACGATACTATTTTGAAATGGATACAACGTATTTTTGTTTCGACGGCCAAATGGAATATCACACAAGTATTTATGACGGCTAAGATTGCGTTTTGGTTCAAGTCTGACGGCGCACATCATCGCCGGGATCTCGGAATGGTCACTTTGGCGTTTAGTGACGTGGCATGACCTAGCGCCATGTGGAGAGATAACATTCGGTCGCGAGAATTTTGAGGAACGTACGGATGGGTGAAAAGTGGACATGCGTCCGCTTAATAGCCTTGTCGTACATAGGCCGTACAAAAGGTACATTGGCAATAGTACTTTTTGGTACGTTACCTTATTCTGATTGGTCCGTACTTCAATAAATAGGAGTTATTTGAGGGAATCAACACTTAGAAAATTTTGGTAGGTAGTCACCTCTCTCTTTGAGAGTTTGTACAAATTGGGATTTTTTCTACCTCATAACTTATGGCCTGGTTGGGCGTTTTCATAGATTCTTTTTCCTACGAACTCAAAGGTGTCCATGCTATACAAGGGTGCAGTCTGATTCTCTTCTTGTCTGCTTGGGTAGCAGTGGTTGCCATTGAAATGGGTTAGCAAATAACTATCTAGAGGCTTTCATATTATGTAGTGCAATGGAGAACATAAAATTGCAGGTTATGGGCCCACCCTCTAGGGTGCCCATCTTCAATGGATCAGGGTTTATCTATTGGGAAGCCATGATGACAACAGCTTTGTGTGAAAAACGATACTGCGGTATTATTAGTGGACAAGTGAAACGTCCACCTTAGGGAACACCACTGGGATTTGGTTGAATAAGGTTTTCTGTAGCAACATCTGCTGTAACATTTGCTGCAGCGGAGGAGGCAGATGATTGGGATTTGGTTGAATAAGGTTTTCTGTAGCAACATCTGCTGTAACATTTGCCGCAGCGGAGGAGGCAGATGATGGGGACAGCAGTGTGTCCAAAAAGGGGAAAGAAAAAGAGACACCTCTTACTTCTATTGCTCCTATTCCCATGATACCCGGAGCGGCGATTGTGATGACCGTGGAGACCGATACTCAAATGTCGGAAGACACCAACATGGCTGCCAAGAACTTCATTTTGAGACACCTCACACAAGCTTTGGCAACTCCTCACCTTCATGTTTATGAGGCCGAGGAGTTGTGGGTGAGTTTGATAGAGATCTATAGAGCTGGTATAATTCAGGAGCTCCACTTGGCAGAGAAAAAGTTGGGAAATCATACTTACAAAGGGGGAAAAATGTTAGACTATTGTAATGATCTTTCTTGTTTGTATATGGAGATGGAGAGTGCCGAATGGACAGGTACAATGAAGATGAAGGTCAACACTCTTATCATGAAGTTACCCGACGAGTATGAGAATATAGTGTACAGAGTACAGGAAATGACTGATAGTTTATGGAAGTGGAATACAGTGGTCAGCATGATACTTGTGCAGGAAAACACGATTGAAATTAGGAGAGGTAGAATGAGCGTTCAAGCTCTAGCCGCCGGAGGGGACAGGTGGGAACTGGACCCGAAAAAACCATACAAAGGAGAAAGAGTTCAGCCTGGAGGATCGAGCCCCCCAAAGGGCCTATGTCATTTTTGCAAAAAACCGGGACACTTTATCGCGGATTCTATCAAGCTATCAAAGCTGAGGCTCGAAGACAACCATCGAGGAGGTTCTTCCGGAGGAAAGAAAAAGACACTTTTGCTCACAAAGGTGTTAGGAGAGACCGAGGACGGGTCCTCTGAGGAGGATGGGGAGCTTCTTCTTGACAAGAGTCTGGAGGAGAAGGAGATCCCTCGCAGACATAAGTGTGCCTTTGGAGCAATTCGAGGAGCTCCACAGGAAGGATGGATCATTGACTCAGGTGCATCCATGCATATGTGTCGTGACAAGGACCTCTTCACTAAGCTAAGGAAAATCCCTACTGTAGAAATAGAGTATGGGGATGAGAGAGTGGTTACTTCAGATCTACTGGGATCAGTAGATCTGAAAGTCTTAGTAGAGGGTAAGACTTCTATACTCACATTTTCAGATGTACTCTACATTCTTCAGCTGAGTAAAAATCTTGTCTCTACGTTTGTGTTAGATGACAAAGAGTTTGATACCTTCATTAAAAAGGGAGTCTTTACAGCTAAGTATGGGGATGAAGTCTACTTCACGGCAGATAAGGGTAGCTTAGGAATGTTTAGCCTTAACCTGAGTAATGAAAAGAAGAATGCTTACTATGTTGGTGTTCCTAAGTTGATGATTTAGCATAAACGATTGGGGAATGTGCATTTTGATAGGTTGAGGAAAATGAAAAAGTTTGGGGTTGTAGAAAGCATTCAGTTTGGGGATAATGAAATGATGAATGATTGTAGTCGCTGTTCTTAAGGTAAGGCTCACACACTTCCCTTTCCCAAAGCCGCCACATATAGAGGTGAGAAGGTACTAGATCTAGTCCACACAAATATCTAGGGACCTGCAAAAGTGCCTTCGGTTGGAGGAAAGAGGTTTATGTTGACATTAACCGATGATTGTTCTAGATACTCTAGAGTCTACTTCCTAAAAACAAAGTTTGAAACATCAACTTACTTCAAAGAATATAAAGCTTGGAGTGAGAAGTTGCATGGAACCCCCATTAAAAGGATAAGGAGTGATAATGGGGGGGTATATACCTCTAACCAGTTTGAGGAATACTTGAGAGATGAGGGAGTTCAACACCAAAAAACGGTAGGGTAGCTGAGAGGTTGAACCGAACACTAGGAGATAGTGCATGTAGTATGTTGGCCGACAAGAAAATAGGAAAGAGATTTTGGGCAGAGGCCATGAACTGTGCCAACTACATTAAGAATATAGTCCTTACCTCAGTTGTAAAAGGAGTGACACCTTATGAGAGATGGGTGGGAAGGAAACCAGATATCTCTCACCTTAAAGTATTTGGTAGCCAAGTTTACAGTCTTGACAAGGATAAGAAAAACTGGAAACTAGATGATAAGGGAAAATCTGGATACTTTGTAGGATATGATGAGGATGTCAAGGGATATAGAGTCTATGACTTAGCAAAGAGAGATATCATTTTGGTCAAACACCTAGTTGTCATGGATGAAGGGAATTTATTTGACCCCTTTAAATATACCAAGAATATAAGATTCAGATTTGAGTCTGAAGGTGAGGAGGACTACGTCCTTCCCGAAAAGGACATGAGTGAAACAGGGATTGCACATTCAGGGGAGATGCAAGACACAGGAGATCCACCGAAAACCTCACATATTCCTATGGATTTCGAGGAGACAGAAGAGGAGGAACCGGAACCGGCTTCTATGGATAGGGGAGCCGATGAGACAGTAAGGAGAAATCCCAGTCTTCCCTCCATCCCAGCTTCGGAGTTTGAGGGCGGGAGAAGGAGCAGCAAACGGATTCAAGAAAAACAGGCCGCTCATAAGGTAACTAAGCTATCTCACCCAGATTAGCCTCAGTCATACTCGGAGGTAGTAAACAGTCCGGAGAAAGACAGATGGATTAGAGCCATAAATGATGAGATGGCCTCTATCATGGAAGCAAACACTTAGGAACTAGCGGACTGTCCTCCGGACAAAAATCCAATTGGATGTAAATGGGTGTTTAAACTAAAACTAAACCCAGAAAATACCATTGAGAGATATAAGGCTCGATTCGTATCAAAGGGGTTTACCCAAAAGGAGGGGATTAACTATGAGGAGAATTTTCCTCTAGTTGTTCAGTTCCCATCAGTAAGGATTCTCCTCAGTCTAGTAGCAGCGGAAGACATGGAAATACACCAGATGGCATTAAGAGTGCTTTTCTTAATGGTGAGTTAGAGGAAGAAATTTTCATGAGGCAACCCGAGGGGTTCGTGGAGGAAGGAGAAGAGAGCAAAGTCTGCAGGCTCATAAAGTCTTTGTATGGACTGAAGCAGGCTCCCGAACACTGGAATAAGAAGCTAGATGAGTTTCTCACCGGTCTGGGATGTATCGGGATTAGCTCTGACCATTCTATCTATATATTCGAAAATGAGAATGGTGTCATTTTTATTGCAATTTATGTGGATAATCTCATTGTGTTGAGTAAATCATTCGAAAAAATCAATAAGTTAAAGAAAGATCTTAGAAGCAGATTTGATATGATAGATTTAGGGGAGGCAAGATATATTTTGGGTATCCAAATGGAGAGAGATAGGGGGAAGAATATTATCACACTTACTCAGAAAGAAACAATATGTAATATGCTTGAGAAATTCTAGATGGAAAATGCTAACAGTTGTACCACTCCCATGGACTTGAAAAAAATAAGTGATGGGAGTGTAGAAGGAGGAGTGATGATCTTAGACGATCAGGCGAGTCTAGAGGAGAGAGATTTTATGAAGTCTATCCCTTAAAGACAGGTCGTAGGAAGCTTGATCTATTTTATGAACTGTACCAGGCCGGACACATCGAGAGCAATTGGAGTACTCAGTAGGAGTCTTAATGATCCTAAGAAGAGAGAATGGGAGGCTGCCAACTGAGTCATGAGATATCTGGTGGGAACCAGAGAGTTATGGTTGCATTTGGGAGGGGAGCATCTTGACATCACTACTTGGAATGATGCCAGTTATGGGGACGCACCTATGAGAAGATGCACTTCTGGGTATGTGTTGTATGTGGGGGAAGTTGCCTGCTGTTGGAGCAGTAAGCAACAAAAGGTGGTGGCTCAGTATAGTCACTGAAAGATAGAGATGGTGGTTGAACCATAGCTTGTTTAGTTTAACAAAGAGTTAATTTTAGTTTACTAAAAAGAGACTGACGGACCCAGGACTTGATCCCGGTACATGCCGTCCGTCAGGTTAGCTAGTAACCGTCAGCTTTATCCTATTAGACTAGGACCAATGCTAAATGCTATATGGGATGATAAATGTATATTTATTTAGGAGTGAACGAATTCATTTAACTGAAACTGTATACGTCATGCATAGATACAGTTTTGTAAAAGTAAAAAGTACGATACTATTTTGAAACGGATACCACGCATTTTTGTTTCGACAGGGAAACGAATATCACACAAGTATTTATGACGACTGAGATTTCGTTTTGGTTCGTATCCGACGGCGCACATCATCGCCGAGATCCTGAAATGGTCACTTTGGCGTTTAGTGACGTGGCATGATCTAGAGCCACGTGGAGAGATAACATTCGGTCGCGGGAATTCAGAGGAATGTACGGACGAGTGAAAAGTGGACACGCGTCCGCTTAATAGCCTTGTCGTACATAGGTCGTATAAAAGGTACACTAGCAGTAGTACATTTTGGTACGGTACAGTATTCTGATTGGTCCGTATTTCAATAGATAGGAGTTATTTGAGGGAATCAGGACCTAGAAAATTTTGGTAGGCAGTCACTTCTCTCTTTGAGAGTTTATACAAATTGGGATTTTTTCTGCCTCATAACTTATCGCCTGGTTCGGCGTCTTCAGAGATTCTTTTTCCTACAGACTCAAGGGAGTCCACGCTGCACAGGGCTGCAATCAGATTGTCTTCTTGTCTGCTTGGGTAGCAGTGGTTGTAATTGAAAGTGGGTTAGCTAATACCTATCTAGAGGCTTGTTGTATTCTGTAGTCCAATGGAGGACACAAAATTGCAAAACTTAGCGTAGCGACGAAGTCTGTCCCTAGCTGATTGTGCACACTCCAAAGACGTTTCCACGAAGAAATTAGCACGCGCTTTCTTCCTTCGAAACGACTAACTCCAAACGTTGACTTAAACACTTGTCGTCACAAGAAAACACCTGCACGCAAAATGTGACACATACGCACGATAACATAAAGTGACGCGAAACGAAATAGTACATTTCATTCGCGGATAACAAAAGTACCGTCGTGAAACAACGTCGTACATTTTGTATGATGACGTGATATTTCACGTCTAACAAATAAATGTTTGTATGTCGCTTCGCGAAAAATACCGCGAAACGACAATAACCCAACAATCTCCCTTTTATTGTCGAAATCGCCAAACTTTTGAAAATAATCCAGGATCTGGCCGCCCCTCTCAAATACATCATGCGTAGTTGCTTTCGTTAGCAAATGTGCCGCCTCCTCTTTTGTCGGTACGTACGAAAATACAATCTCGTTCGCCGTAACCAAATCTCTTACAAAGTTTCAAACCATATAACGACTTTCGCAAATGTCATACGTTTCCTTCCTGCAAAGGAGACACCTCTTCTAGTACCTTCATATATACCTTTTCCTCCAACTCACGATTTAAAAACGTAGTTTCCACGTCTATTTGATGGACGTGCTTCTTCCCCATTGTTGCAAGGGCAAAAATAATCCGTAGTGAGTCGAACTTTACCACTGGAGCATAAGTCTCCTTAAAATCAATTCCCTCATGTTGTTGGAAGCCCTTAAAACAAGCCTTGCCTTCTACTTAATAGTTCTACCCGGATTTCTAGTTTTTGTCTTGAAGACCCACTTTGCATCAATAACCTTTTTTCCCTCTTGTAATATCACTTCCTCAAAAGTTCGATTATCAACCACCGATTTAAATTCTTTCTCCCACGCCGGTTTCCACTTACTCTCCCAATCAACTGACCTCCTAGCCTTGACATAAGATTAAGGGTCGCCGGTCATATTTTTTTAAGTGATTGCTATAAAAGAAACTTCGTCTCCTTAGCATCGGAAAGAAAAAAAATGCGAATTCGATGCATTTTCCCCATGTCGATCGTAAGTGAGTTTCTCCGGTTTCTTCCCCTTTGTACTCCGAAAGCCCCTCCTAGTAACTTGCTCCTCTTCCTTTTCCTCTTTCTCTTCCTCATATTCAATTTCAATTTCCTTCTCACTCGATTTAGAGCTTTAAGATTTCCGAATGTTGGAAGGCACTCGGGAATCCAAAGATCCGTTACTCTTTTTTTCAAATTCAATTTCAACCTATTTCCCCAATTTCTTTTTTTGAGTTCTTACATTCGGTTCCTCAACGGATTCCGAATCCCTAATATACGAAAAATTCTCAATTTCACTCTCCTCATAAAAATCCAAATTTTCTTTAAATTTCCCAACGGAATTTATGGCGGATTTGAGATCCTCATGAAAATCCACATTCCGAGATTCCTCCACGGTGTGACGAGCCGGATCATATGCTCGGTATAAATTCCCTTTTGCGCTATATCCAATAAAAAATCCCGGCCAACACCTTGGTGCAATTTTCCCTTTCTTCTTAATTGATTCCACATAAATCGTAGCATGACATCCCCAAATTCTCAAATGATGAACCGTGGGCTTTCAACCACTCCACAATTCCTCTGATGTTTTACTTCCGGAAACCGAAGTGAGTCTTTGGTTACAAATGTAATTAGCCGTAAGAATTACATCTCCCAAAAAAAACATCTCTCGTCCGAAGCTATGAACCATCGCACGTACCATTTTGTTTAAGGTACGATTCTTCCTCTCGGACACTCCGTTTGACTCCGGAGAATAACGCACCGTGAATTGATGCCTTATCCCCCACTCCTTACAATACCCCTCAAAAAAAACAAACTCCCCTCCATCGTCCGACCGAATGGACTTAAACTTCTTATCAATTTGCCTCTTGGCCATTACATGCCATTCTTTAAATTTTTCAAATGCATCCGATTTCTTTTTCAATAAATACACCCATGACTTCCAAGAGAAGTCATCAACAATCACCAAAGTACACTTATACCTCCAATTGTCTTGGGTTTAATATGTCCACAAAGATCGATGTGAACAACCTCTAAAGGACTTTGAACTCGATGCTTGATGTCTTTATTCGGATGGGATTTCCGAATTTGACGTCCTTTGCTATATCCTCCGCATCCGTTCACATTCTCACCGGATGCAAAGTCCAAACCCCTCACCAAAAAATGACGAATCATCTTCTTCAAACTTAGCTCGGATGTGTGACACATCCAATGATGCCATAAGGTAAGATCACCTTTCAACTCCGAAATTTGATGTGAAATTCCCTCGGTGGGAAATTCAAATTTCGGCCTTCTCTATAAGAGCTGACTATGATTCGCATCCGTTACAACTCTTTCTCCAATTACATTCGCTTTCTCATTCCAAATCTGAATAGATTGATCACCTCTCGCAAGTAAGCGTCCACCACTCTTTTGGATTTGTGGAACACTTAACAAATTGACCGAATAGTCCGGAATATAAAGAGTATTTTGAAGACGATACTCCGCCGATTTCTCCTTCCCATCAATATCCCATGAAAGGAGATAAAGTCGAACCGTGCCAACCGTTCCAACAGAAATGACATGGCCGCTTACAACCGTAATAAACTTTGGAACCGTAAGTTTCCTCATGTCATCAAACAAAGTGGCATCGGTGCAAACATGATGAGATACCCCCATATCAATAATCCACCCTTTCTCCAAATTTCCTCCACTACTTATCGAATCAAGGGTAAGGTTAAGAACAGGAAAAACATCACCGGTTTCATTACCATAGTCAAAGTAATTTGCATTACCATAACCACGACCACCACTGCGGCTTCCTCCTCAGCCGCCACTTCGGCCGCCTCTATCACCTCCTCTACCTCCTCTACCTCCTCTTCCACCTCCGGAATCTCCACTCTTCGCATAACAGTGAGGACTCGTATGCCCCCACTTACCACAAAAATGACATTGCTTGTCTATATCCGGACAAGAGGAAGACAAATTTCCAAGCCGGTTACACCGGTAGCATGTCACATTGGAAAGATCCGAAGGGACCTTGGAGTACGACCTTGCTCCCTCTTGTTGCCTCGGCCGCCACCACCACCTCTCGGGCCACCTCCTCTACCATCTCCTCTACCAACGGCATAGCTAAGATCCGAGGTTTCGGAAGTAGTAGAGTTGAGAACTCCTCCTCCACGTGAAGAAGCCGATGGAGTTCCCTCCGACATTTTGATAAAATTGATGGTAAATCCAAAGGTGTTATCCGCATTCGCTCGTAAAATAATTTTAAAAAGCGAAAGCTTGTCCGGTAAAGCATTAAAGAAAACGCTCAATTTATCCGCATCCAAGATAACTCGACCATTGTTGAGTAATTGCTCAAGTATAATATTGAAGAGCTTCACGGCATCATCCATCACTTCATTTCGTTTAATTTTGAAGTTCATAAAGTCCATATGAACATATTGACCCTTGTTCTCAACGCCTTTCTCATATTGCTCCTCAAGTGCTTGCCAACACTCAATGGCCGTGCCGTGAGCGAGGAAATGATCACGCACGGAAGAAGTGCAATTCTTCATCAAACTGGTCAATACCGAGATATCCTTCAACCTCCATTGAGCACGTGCCTTACTCTCGAGTGGCATTTTCTCTTCTCCATTGACAATCCTCCAATGTTTTTTGAGAATAAGTTGGCATGAAATAAACTTCTTCCAAACGGCATAATTGGAGCCATTAAAGGCCACGGATTTCCTCGACATATTATATTTTTCTTTGTTTTCCAATCCTTCGTCAAACTCAGACTCTTCTTCTTCTATTTTCGACTTTCCCTTCCTAATCCTCTCTTTTCTCTCACTCTCATTAGCTCTTCCATTGAATGGGTCAATAGCCGAAAAGGAAGTGTTTTCTTTGCTCTCACTCGGTTGAGTTTGAAAACGCGAATCTACATATCTCATAAGTGAGTCAAACATTTCCTCGAACTTTCTCTCTGTATTTTCGGGTCAAATTGAGAACCCGAAAAACTAAACTCTCTTGCTCTCTCCGAAGTCTATATGGGGGAAGGAGTATTTCTATTATTCTTCCTCCCCATGCGCTCCCTCTCTATCTCCGAAGCACTAGCTCCGATACCAATTGTAGGATGTTTAACAAAAGACATTCACTCGAAATAATCCACAAAACATAAATCATTACACAGCGGAAGCTCATAAAAGATAGGAGGAATATTCAAGCAAAATGATTTATAATTGTTCTTGGCCGAAGCCTCTTTACATCATCACTCTTCACTCTTCTCTCTCTTCTGTCTTTTTAAGCAAATTCTACTCCAAGATTAATCATCTAAGATAGATTGATTAATAAGATTCAATACTTAACACATGTACAATGCTTCCTATATGCTCGCTACTCTGCACTAAGAGACAACAAGGTAAGACAAGCAAAACTTAGAGAAGCTTAAGTTTTCCCTACGACGTTTATACGCAAGGACGTTTCAACGAAGAAAGTAGCACGCGCTTTCCTTCAAAACGACTTACTCCAAACGTTGACTTAAACACATGTCGACACACGAAAATACCTACACGCAAAATGTGACACATGCGCACGGAAACATAGAGTGACGCGAAACGAAATAGTACATTTCGTTCGCGGATAACAAAAGCGCCGCCGCAAAATGACGTCATACATTTTGTATGATGACGTGATACTTCACGTCTAACAAATAAATGTTAGTATGCCGCTTTGCAAAAATCGCGAAATGACAATAACCCAACATAAAAATTAGATACGTTCCGCGATGGAAGCGATGACAAAATTGCACGCCGTAAGCCATGTGCCTTCGAACAGGTGGATGCCGATCCACCAAAAGCGACGAGAAAATCTTTGACAGAGGATATTCGTTGTCGCTACCTTTTCCATCTCAGCTTTCGTGGAAGGGATTTTGGGTTTGAAAAAATCCCAATTTTTATTTTTATTTATTTTTATTGCATTTAAACAAATTTAGTAAAATGATACAGTGCGCACGCACGTACAAATCTGACATGTGATTAAGATTTTGGATACGAGGCTTTAAGTGGGTCAAAGATTTTGGTCCGTACCGATGCCCGCTAAGAGCCTCGCTGACAACGCGTCTGGAATGGTCGTCGCCACAGGTGGAAAGTACGAGGTTTTCGGCATGATACACCACGTGGCACGCATGGATGTCAATTAAAGAAGTACTGTATAGTACAGTACACCGCCAATGGCTATTAGCGTATTAAACGTTAATTCGTTCCCGTTTTTTTTTTCCAAATTCTTAAATAGCATAAATTATTATGTTTTTTCCTTTACGCCATTTAGGGTTTTTTGTCCAATTTGCGTAAAAACGAAAGTACGTTCTCATTTAAATAGTATGATGTGCGGTAATTGTCAGACCATACATCATTGTACCTTTTTAAGTATAGTTAATGAGTTTTAGTAACGACAGACGCATGAGAATATGCGCTCTAAAAAGGGGATGAAATCGGGCTGTCAAATATCACGTTCGCACATATTCGTCCAACAACCACGTTTCGACTGTGTGAACGTACGATTTGTGTATGATTTGTCAAAAATGCAAAAAAATAACACACTCCAACTAAAAGATTTATGGATATCCACACTTTTATTTATTGTTGCTAACAATATCCATAGAATATTAATAAACCCTCATCTTAAATATGTGTTTGCATTCAACACTGGCTACTAAGGGAAATCTTTTATCATTGAGAACGCGGAATTATAAAACCTAATAATAGTCTGGTGTTAGGAGACGTTGCAAACTGAAATCTCACGGTTATGCGACATATACCTGCTCTGGTCGACGTAAGGATTGAAATCAATTTCATTAGGGAATTGATCATGACAATGACTGTTTTGGTTGCGCACAGTCACTTACGTCATTTTGTCAAAAAATGTACGTTTGAAGTACACATTGGTACAAATAAGCACCGTTGAGTACAAATTTGACGGTCAATCGCTTGGACAATTTTGACTTTCACAATATTGTGTCAACCATTTAAAATTTTGCCGCGCTTGCGAACGTTGACCATCATAATAAAATTAAAAATTCACACGGCCGGCGAACGTTTACGGTAACAGATATGCGGCAACCACATGTAAATAAAAGTGTTGCATACAGTCACTTTTTGTCGTTACATGAGCCCCACGGTGAGAGCACAGCCGCAAAATTGTAATTTAATCGTCTAAGCGTTACATTGAACTTAGACGCAAAGTGAAACGAAACCTCTTTAAACTGAAGTACCATAAGTCTTGTACGTAATTATTAAAACGCACGAAAGGAAATAAACTGTGTGCACTATAATTAAACGAACCGGCGTAAAAATATCAATTGAAATTAAATGAAAAAAATGCGCGTCGTCATGCGCAACGAAATCGAGCCACACTATCTACGAATTAACATATTACATTGACAGCGAAATGTTAGGATATTGGGCAAATCGGCGTCGGCCGAAATCGCGCCGTCAAATGTTTTGTTCGGTTCGTGTCAGTTATGTTTTGTTTCGTTCGGTATTGTACTTTTGTGTCGGTTTGGTTTGGTGCGAGCGGTATTCATTTGCACGAATCGCACGTTGGTCGATTTCGAGGAAATGTTGCGGCTAAGTGCTCTCACCGTGGGGCTCATGTAACGACAAAAAGTGACTGTCTGCAACACTTTTATTTACATGTGGTTGCCGCAGTTTTGTTACCGTAAATGTTCGCCGGCCGTGTGAATTTTTAATTTTATTATGACGGTCGACGTTCGCAAGCGCGGCAAAATTTTAAACGGTTGACACAATATTTTGAAAGTCGAAGTTGTCCAAGCGATTGACCGTCAAATTTGTACTCAACGGTGCTTTATTTGTACCAATGTGTACTTCAAACATACATTTTTTAACAAAATGACGTAAGTGCCTGTGCGCAACCAAAACAGTCACTGTCATGATCAATTCCCTTTCATTATTCTCGGAAATAGTCAAAGTTAACGTACAAACATTTAACGTAATATAAAAATCCGTATACAAATCCGTAGTCAGATTAAACGTCCATTTTTTTTTTTCTCGCAAGATACTGGTAGTACGTACCTTGAATTTTCAAAATCAAATTGTTTGCTCTCACGACCAGCGCGGATCTAGTCGGATTTTTGGGCAGCGTAGCGGCAGTCTTGGGTTAACAAACGGTCAACAGTAATGACTGGTCAGAGCGACATAGAACTGGTTAGCAGTTCAATTCCGAAGCGTGATAGGATTTTGATATGACCTATTTCTGCCATAATATCGCTGCGTAGTGCATCGGTGACATCGTACCGTAGAAATAGGTAATATCGGTGCGTCGCACAGTATCGTCATTGGGGCCAGTGCGTATCGCGAATTCTTATTCGTCTGGCAATACATCAGATTGCAATGTGGTACGGCACCCCATCCCGAACTTCTATTAATTTAATTATGCTCAATGATTTGTATCGTACTATTCTTCTAGTCAAATTTCAGTATTTCACAGAAAAATAGAGAAATTTCAGAGGGAAAAATATGGGCAAAGCACGTCATCGTAGACGTTTTTTATTGGCGTTCGCTCACAATGTCTGGCAACCGTTTTCTTTTTGCCGTTGGAATCCTGCCAAATTTGTACAAACTGCGTACGGAATTAGAGACGCTTACGTGACACCGAAAACAGTACATGCGTCGCGTCTTTATCAAGATAATCCAAAACCGGATTCATAAAACTGGAGAATCACAGCTGTAACATAGAACAGTTAAATCTCTCCCTACATATAGTCACTTCTAATTCTAAAGACTGCCTTTTTGTACAAACTTCGTACCGCTAAGATCGTTTTTTGTACAAAACGACACGCTCAATGTACGGCCATATGTCTGTTGGCGACCGCTTTGACGTCACCGATTCTGCCCGTCAGCAATACAAATCAACGGCCAAAATTTTCTTTCGTCGGGAAGTGACGTCCAATCAGAATCGTTTGCTTCTCAACGGTTCAAAAAATTCAAATCTGTCTTCATTTGAAAATTGAGCATTTATGAAAGTCGTCCTCAGTTCGCAATTCTACAGTAGAGTGGATTAGGCTCTCCCTCTTTATCTCTCTTTCTCTCCCTTCCCTCTCTCTACCTCTCTCTCACCCTCTTTCTATCTTTCTCCATTTGTAGCTCCGTTCTAAGCTCCCCCCGTTCGAATAATTGTCTCCCTCCCATATCACTCCCCCTGTCTCTGTCTCTCTTCATATCCCTTTCCCTGACTCTCTCTCTTTTCCTTTCTTTTCTTCACTGTGTCTCTCCGGCTACGATCTTTCCACTTCTCTATTCCTGATTCTCCTCTTTTATCTCTCTCCTTCCTTTCTCCCTTATCTCTCTCTCTCTCTCTCTCTCTCTCTCTCTCTCTCTCTCTCTCTCTCTCTCTCTCTCTCTCTCTCTCTCTCTCTCTCTCTCTCTCTCTCTCTCCTTCTCTCCTATGTTTGCCATCCCCTCCATGGTTTTTAACGGAAAACGGAAAACGGAAAGCCTTCACATGTAACAAAAACAGAATTCTGGCTGTAAGTTATTTCTTTCTTTCTTTCTTTCGCTGATCTTTCTTTGTTATTTATTTATTACCATTTATTTTATTGTATCGTATTATATTTAATAATTTCCTTTCGCATGTAATTTCAGGCGACTTAATTTTTTGGCCATTGGGTTTCTGGTAGGGGAGAGGGAGAGGGAGGGGAGGAGGGAGAAGTGGAGGAAGAGGGAACAGTAATTGGAGAGGAGGAGAGAGAGAAAGAGGGGGATCGAGAGGGAAAAGGAGTGGAGATTAGGAAGGGAGAGAAAGAGGGAGAAAGTAGAGAAAGAGGGAGAGAGAAGGAGAGAGAGAGGGAGTGGCAGAGGGAGAAGGAGAGGTAGTGGCAGAGGGAGAAGGAGAGGGAGTAGGAAATGGAGAAGGGGAGGGGAGGGAGAGTGGAGAGGAAGAGGAGGAGGAAGAGGGCGAGGGAATTAGGAAAAGGAAAGGAAAAGGTGGAGGGTGAGGTGGAGGGGGAGGAGGAGAAGAAGTAAGAAGGGAGAAGAGGAGGGAGACAGGGAAGGGGAGGAAGAGGGAGAGGTGAGAAAGCAGGCGAGGGCAAGGAAAAGGCAAGCTGGGGAAGAGAGGGGAAGGGAGGGGGATAAAAGGAGGTAGAGAGGGAGGTAAATATAGAGTTAGAGAAGGATACGGAGAGGGAAAGGAAGGCATTTATTAGAAGTAATGGAAAGATGACAGAAAGGGAGGAGGAGGGAGAGGTGTGGTAGGAAAAAATGTTTTCCTGTTTCAAAAAAAGTCGAATAGGAAAGACTCTAACAGCCTAAAAAAAAAAAACAAAATAAACGATCAAAACAAAATGTTCACACATTTTTTTTTACCTTTTTTTTTCTTTTACCATTCGTTGTCATATTTAATTTTACCTTACATATTATTGTTTTCTAAAATAAACTGCTTTCTCTCTCTCTCTCTTATTCTCTCTCTCTCTCTCTCTCTCTCTCTCTCTCTCTCTCTCTCTCTCTCTCTCTCTCTCTCTCTCTCTCTCTCTCGCTCTCTCTCTCTCTCTCTCTCTCTCTCTCTCTCTCTCTCTCTCTCTCTCTCTCTCTCTCTCTCTCTCTCTTGCTCTCGCTCTCTC